>CAUYTI010026025.1:0-54175 GCA_963575145.1 Galago senegalensis
AAGTACGCTCTTCAATCTTCTCTCTTGTCTCTGCTCCAAACCATCAGCTAATTTGCTAAGCTTCTGTCCTTTCAGCCTCCTTCTGGACGGGAGCTTCTGTAAAAAGCTGGCTGCAGTTCGCCATCTTGGCTCCGCCCCCGTGAGTGTTTTCTCATTGTGGGTTTTGAACATTTCTCACAGATGGACTTTGTTTAGAATCCAGTGGAACTGAAAAAGTCCAGCAGTCAGATAACCCAGACAGTCTCAACTTCATTCTGCGTTAAGCCCTTAAATATATTTTGGTCTGCCTCTCCTCTCCCTGAAGCAGCAAAAACAAGCAAGGGTGACCTTTACTGTTCTGCTTAAACAGAATCTGTTTCTGTTGAGCCTCCCTCTAAGGATTTATTGACCATCCCACCACTAGTCCTATGATCCCTCTTTCCCAGATTTACCTGCTCCTTAGTTTGCCTTTTCATATGCATGGAATTAATATTTAAGGAAAGAATTTGGATTAATTTTTGTTTCTCTGAAATCATACATTCTAATAATAATTCAAGCTCTGATGACAACTAACGTAGATCTAAGGAACAATCAGAAACTCATTCTCCACATGTCAGTAAGAGAACATGCACTGTCATGCTTCGCCAGACTATGGGGATATGTTCTTAGAAATGCATGGTCGGGTGATTTCATCACCACAGGAACATCATAGAGAGAACACAGAGAGAACTTACCCACACCCAGGGGGTGCAGCCTACCAGACACGGAAGCTGTGAGGTGTGGCCTGTGGCTCCCCAGCTTCAGAGCTGCACAGGATGCCACTTGGCTGAATACTGTAAGCCGCTGAAACATAAGGTATGTCTCTGTGTATCTACACACATCTAAACACAGAAAGAGTGCAGTAAAAATACAGCATTATAATCTTAGGGGACCACAGTCATATAAGAAGCCTGTCATTGACCAAAAAGGAGTTACAGGATGGATGACTGTAGTTTCTACTCTATGCCATAGTAGACCAAGTGAGTGGTTTTCAAATGGTTTGAGATAAAAGGAAGTAAAGAAGATGACTCAGAATTTTTAGTTACATTTTGTTCATGACTAAGTGCCTACAAATACCAGTAGAACAATGTTGCCTTTGCCATTCTTGTTTTCATAAACCAAAATAAAGTTATTGTATGAAAACTACCATTGAATAATTATGATATATCAGGAACTACACATTTTTTTACCCCAGTCTTTTAAGAAACTTGCCTGACTTAATGTAAAGCTACTTAAATTAAACTCCGTGATCTTGTATGTAGTAGGATCGCTCCTTTTTTTTTTTTTTTTTAACCCCAATCCACGTGATGAGCAGGCAGGATGTGTATGATCAGGGATTGTGAGACTGAAACTCTTTCCGGCTACAAGGGGTGAGTGATGCAATGGGACATTTCATTAGGTTAGAGGAGCGAGGGGGAAAGAAAATAGCAAAGTGGCCAAAGAGTAGAGTTAATGAGAAATTATTTCCACTCGTTTTTCTGCTCCCTTTAACCATTCACTGGGGCTTGGCTTTAGAAATTAGTTTTTGTTCTAAACACCTACTAGAGGAGCTGTACACTTTAGTGTTTCTGAAAATTTATCTGTGGTAAAAATTTTAATGGTCTCAGTTGAAAAAGAAAGTAAGAACTCGAAGGAATTTTAAACATAATTCAAAACATAAACATAAAACAAAAATTAAAAATTGATAGAATATTCTATATTTTGAAAAATGTCCATCCTCCCACTTCCAAAATCCTTTCATTAAAAAATGTTGAAGTAAAAGTAGTTTCTAGCTTTTACTTTGCCATTTTTTGAGGCCAGGTGGAAATACTCCTTGAAATTATAATACCTTGTAACCATGATTCTAAGTGATGCCAATTTGGGAGAGGGTGATTTAGGAAGATGAATATAGCAGACATGCGTAGTAATGGAAAGACGGGAATATAGGAGTTGAAGAAGCAGTTTAAGACATCATTGCAGTGGAAATAGAAAGAGGTTGTGCTATAAGGCATTATTTCAAATGATAAACCAGAAAGATTTTATGCCATTAAAAAAAATTTGTTAAAAGGATGCAGCGATGGTACGATTAGCTAAGCAGCTGTAGTGCCCCTAGCCAACTGTCTTCAAATTAACTCCATAGCTTCAAATCCAATGAGACTTCCACATCACCCAAAGAAAAGCAGTCTGCAGTACTGCCCCCCTGAGAATATGTAGTGTTCTAGCAAGTTAATAATAGTAGAGTGAAATAGTTCTCAGCTTGTAGTAGATGCTTAATAATTATTACTCCCAGTTATATGATTTTTTAATCCTAATAATGCTCAGAATTAGAAATAGTCCACTTTGCAAGTTCAAAAGCTAATGTTCAGAGAAGTTAATCTCACATGACTAGAAGTCTGCTCTTCCTAAAAAGCACCACCTCAAGCCTCATTTACATAAGACATTATATTATAGTAGCAGACAAGACAGAAATAGAATCCTCTTGGTAAGAATATTCTGAAGTTATAAATTCTTTGCCTAGGCTAATGTCCAGAAGAGTTTTTTCCACATTTTCGTCTAGAATTATTATGGTTTCATGCCACCCATTTAAGTCTTTAATCCATTTTGAATTAATTTTTTTATATGGGGTGAGATAGGGATCCTCCTTCTGCATGTGGCTATCCAATTTCACCAGCACCATTTATTGAATAGGGCTTCCTTTCCCCCAGTGTATGTTGTTGTCTGCTTTGTCAAAGATCAGTTGGTTGTCATGGTTTTATTTCTGGGGCTTTATTCCATTCCCTTGATCTATGTTTCTACTTTTATACCAGTACCATATTGTTTTGGTTACTATAGCCTTGTAGTGTAATTTGAAGTCAGATGTGATGCCTCCAGATTTGTTCTTTTACTTAAGATTGTTTTGGCTATTCTGCCTTTTTAATGGTTTTAAGTGAAGTTTAGGATTATTTTTTCCAGATTGTGAAATATGATGCTAGTATTTTGATGGGGATTGTGTTGAATCTGTAAATCACTTTGGGCAATATGGGCCTTTTAGCAATGCTGATTCTACCAAACCATGAGAAAGGAATGTTTTTCCACTTGTTTGTGTCACCTGTGATTTCTTTCATCAGTGTTTTGTTGTGTAGCTGTCCTTATAGAGGTTTTTAACTTCCTTTGTTAAGTATATTCCTAGGTATTTTATTTTTGTTGATGCTATTGTGAATGATTTTTGAGTCCTTGATTTGACTCTCAGCTTGACTGTTATTAGTATGTAGAAATGTTACTGTTTTATGTACATCAATTTTGTAAACTAAGACTTTAATGAATTTATTTATCAATTTCAGGATTCTTTTGATGGAGTCATTAGGGTTTTTATATATACTAGATCATGTGAGCAAAAAGAAATAGTTTGACTTCCTCTTTCTCAGTTTGGATGCCCTTTATTTTTTTTCTCTTGCCTAATTACTCTAGCTAAGACTTCCAGTACTATATTGAATAGAAGTGGTAACAATGTCATTCTTATCTTATTCCAGTTCTTAAGGAGAATGCTTTCAACATTTTCCCATTCAGTAGGATGTTGGCTGTGGGTTTGTCACATGTCTTTATTTCTTTTTTGAGACAGAGTCTCACTCTGTTGCCCTGGGTAGAGTGCCATGTTATTATCATAGGTCACAGCAACCTCAAACTCTTGGGCGTGAGCAATCCTCCTGCCGCAGCCTCCCAAGTAGCTGGAACTACAAGTGCCCACCCCAACACCTGGCTAATTTTTCTGCTTTTAGTAGAGATGGGGTGTCACTCTTGCTAAGGCTGGTCTCAAACTCCTGAGCTCATGCAATCCACCTACCTCACCCTCTCAAAGTGCCAGGATTACAGATGTAAGCCACCACACCCAAACTTTTAAAATGTTGAAGTATGTTCCTTCTACTCTAGTTTCTTGAGGCTTTTTGATCATAAAATGGTGCTGGATTTTATCAAATGCTTTTCCTGCATCTATTGAGATGATCACATGGTCATTATTTTTGTTTCTGTTTATATAATGAATCACATTTGTTGATCTGAATATGTTAAACCATTCTTCCATCTTTGGGATGAAACCCACTCAATTAATGTGGATTATCTTTTTTCTGGGCTATTGAATTTGGTTTCCTAATATTTTGCTGAGGATTTTTGTATCTATGTTCATAAGGGATATTGGTCTGTAGTTTTCTTTTTTGTTGTTGTTGTTGTTGTGTTCTTTCCTGGATTTGGTATTAAGGTGATAGGATGAGTTAGGGAGGATTCCTTTCTTCTTGATGTTATGAAATAATTTCTATAGGACAGGTACCAGTTCTTCTTTGTAGGCCTGCTAGAATTCAGCTGTGAATCTGTCTGGCCAAATATAGCAACAACAAAAATAAATAAATGGAACTTGATCAAATTAAAAAGCGTCTGCACAGTGAAGAAAATAATTAACAGAGTGAACAGACAACCTACAGAATGGGAGAAAATATTCACAAACTATACCTAGAACAAAGCCTGACAATCCAGACTCTACAAAGAACTCAACCAAAGAAAATAATAAGCAACCATCAAAAAGTCCGCAAAAGACATGAACAGAAGTTTGTGAAAGAAGGCAGACAAATGACCAACAACATATGAAAAAAAGCTCACCAACACTAATCATAAGGAAAATGCAAATTAAAACTTCAGAGAGATACCACCTTATCTTTATCAGAATGCCCAGTATTTAAAAGTTCAAAAACAATAAATACTTGTGTGGATGCAGAGAGAAGGGAATGCTTATACACTGTTCATGGACCACAATTCATAAAATCCCTAAAGAAAACAGTATGGAAAATTCTCAAAGAATTAAATGTAGACCTGCAATTTGATCCAGCAGTCCCAATGGTAGATATTCATCCAAAAAAGGAAGTCATTTTATCAAAAAGATACTTGCACTCTAACATTTATTGTTAGAGTAGCACAACTCAAAATTGAAAAGATGTGGAACAAACCTAAAAACCCTTCAATTTATGAGTGGATAAAGAAAATGCGATATACAAAGTTCTGACAGTTAAGTTTGCAGACTTGCCACCATGAGCTTACATTGGCAGCACTTTACAAACAGCTAGGTAAAGTTTCATAACCTGGTTATGAGCAGTGTCTCACAGCTGTGCTTGTGTTAGTGCAAGGTAGTGTCTTGCTAAGTAGCCTTCATTATTGTTATTGTGTGTTTTTGTGTGCTATTGTGCGAATGTCCAAGCTTAAGTTAAAATGATGAACAAACATTAAATTCCTTATTAAATTTCGCACGAATAGAAGTGAAATCCAGGACATGTTAGTCCAACATTTTGGGCATAATGCCATGAAGAAAACAGCAGTAAACATTTTTCTGAAGGAAGAGAAAGCATCAGTGATGAAGAGGGGTCGGGGCAGATAGTAATGAGCAGAAATGATGAAAACATTGCAAATATTCATTGAACTATGCATCTAAATTGTCAGCTGATTATGAGAAATTAACTGAAAATTTGGTCATGAGAAAGATGTGTGCAAATATCAAAGAGTTCACTGATGAAAAAGAGCAAAGGAGAGTTCAAATTTGCCAAGATCTTTTGAAGATGCAAGATGATATTTTGGGCTGTTACTGCTGGTGATGAAACATGGGTGTCCCAATACGACCTGAAAGAAAGGGTCAAAATGTGCAATGGAAATCATCCAGTTCTCCATGACCAGAGAAGTTCTGTCAACCCAAATCAAGAGTCAAATGATGTTGCTAACCTTTTTGATATCAGATATATTATTTATTATGTATTTGTACCAACTAGACAAGCAGTTAACCAAGTTTGCTATTTGGAACTGCTGAAAAGGCTACATCAAAAAGTTAGACAACCATGACCTGAAATTTTCTTCAGCCACTCATGGCTTTCACATCACAACAATGCACCAGCACACACGGCACTATAAACTGTAAGGGAGTTTTTAGCCAGTGAAGAAATATCTGTATTGGAAACCCTCCCTACTCATCGGATTGGCCCCCAGTGATTTTTTTCTTCACTCAGAGATAAAGGAAATAATGAAAGGAAGACATTTTTATGCCATTCAGGACAACAGGAATAATACACCAACATTAACAGCCATTCCTAAAACTTGCTTGGAAGGGTGCATAGCTTCCTAAGGGGAGTACTTTGAAGGTGACCATAATGATATTCAGCAATGAGGCATGTACCATTTTTTTAAGATGGGTTTGTGAACTTAATTGTCAGACCTCTGAGAGAGAGAGAGAAAGCCAGAGAGAGACACCAATCAGTACTACTCAGCCATAACAACGAATTAAATAATGTCATGTGCAGCAGTGTGGATGGAACTGGCAACCATTATCCTAAGTGAAGTGTCACAGGAATGGAAAACCAAACCATATGTTCTCATTAATAAGTGGGAGCTGAGAGATGGGTACACACAGGCACAAAGTGGTAAAAAAGACATGAGAAGCCAAGAAGGAAGGAGGATGGGAGGGTGGACATGGACTAAGAACTTACCTGCTGTGTACAGCGAACCCTATTCAGGTGATGGGCATGCCTAAAGCCCTGACTTAAACATTATACAAGATAGCTATGTAATAAATGTACTTGTGCCCCCTTAAGTAATATTTTGAAATTTAAGAAAAGAATATTTTGCAGTTAATTTAATGATAGCAAATAAGCTAACATCTACTTGGTCCCTTCTATGTGCCAGAAAATGTGCTAAATCCTGGGCATCAGAAGATAAATAAGATACATTCTTCCCCAGAAGAGCTCAGTGCCTAGTAACAGGCTAGTAGGCAGTCACATTACAAAAACTTTCCAGTAGGAAATCACCACTGCCGATTTTTTACGTGGAAAGAATCATACAAATTTTACTGCTTCAAAACCTAGAATGTAAAATCACCAGATTTAGATGGAAAATTGAGTTTTATGAAACTATATTTTTAAAGCAGAAGTATAAACATTTTATAAACTTTTTAAGTAAAAATGAAGATTAATTTTCTTCTATATTTGTTGAGTAAAGTCAGGTAGTTTTAATTCTGATCAATTCATGCATACACTTGAAAAAGTCTCCTTTGCCTTCATATATCATTCTCAGGAAAAGTGAGGAGTTTAGTTTTTTTACATTTAAATTTTAAATACCCAATCTAACAGTATTTAAAAGAAGAGTCATTGGTCAAAGGATACAAATTTTCGGTTAGACAGGAGGAATAAGAGCTCCATTGTACAATGCGATGACTATAGTTAGTAACAACGCAATTTGTTCCTGAAAATTGCTAAGGGTGTAGTTTTAAGTGTTCTCTCCAGACCCCTCAGTGTAATGCATATGTGAGCTAATCGATCAATTGAATAAATAAGTAGAATTTTTTTTTAAATATTCAATCTAGTTGTAAGTGCAGTCAGAGCTTGCAAGGTCCCAGTTTAGACACTGTACTTTTCCTGTCCTTGCTCTTGCTCAGAGACCAGCACTGACTCCCTATTGTCGACCTCTTTATTATTAATTCAGTTTTTTACTAAGAACAAAAATCAATATCTCTCTCTGCTGTTTTTTTTTTTATACTAGCAACTCCCCTCTGCCCCTTTCCACACGCCATTGAGGAGCCCAGCAGACCAAAGGGAAATTGTAAATTTCCCTTACAACCTCCAGACCTATTAATTAAATCTGCCTTTGAGAATTTGTTCCTATAAAGCTCCCAGTTGAACAGTATAATATGAACATCAGGCCTCAGGATTGGAAATGCCTGGGAAAATGTCTGCCTTCAACCTAGCTGGAGGAAACAACAGACCCAACAGTAATAGTCACAGCACCTCGGGAATTTGGCTGCACTTATCTTTTTGTCTCCTTTAAATTCAGCAACTGATTGACCTCGACTGTGGACATTCTTCCTTTTCTTTCTTGGGGATGCCATCGCCCTGCTCTCTCCTCTCTCTCTCTTTCCCTCTCTCGCTTCCTCCCTTCCTCCCTCCTTTCTAAGATAAAATGAACTTGTCCTTTTATATCATAATCTTGGCCTAGAGAAATTCTTTTCTCGGTCCCACGCACAGCATCTACTGAGCTTTCCCCACCCTGTCGCTCTTCACTCTGGTTTTCTTAAATATGACCACTTGCTACTGGCCTAGACGCAACTCCTCCTAGGACTCCCACATGACCTTCTGCCCTTCTAGCAGTATCATGACTCTCTTCAGCACAACACCCACTGGACATCCCCAACCCTATCCCCCACCCCCAATTCCCACCCTCCCTACCCCACACACCCAGGTGAGTGTTGTGCCAATGCTGGACATGTTTACCCTAAAATCTTTGTCCCCCCCTTCCCCTTAAAGCCTTTACTATAGGAAGAAGCACAAGAATTGGCGGGGTGGGGGGGGGTTGTTACTTTCCAGCTGCACTCCCCCTTTCCAAAGAAGCTGGATTCAGCTAAGGAGAAGCATTCCCTGGAGACTGGGGTTGGAGGAAAGGGGAGAGACCAGAGTATTTCTCTCCCTCTCTTTCAGCCAAAGGCTTGTTCCCCAGCAGCAGAGGTAGATCTTCTGTAGCTCCCCAACCCACTGTGGTTCGATCTTTCACTGGGTGACCTTGGTTATAACAGGGACTCTCCTCCTCTCCTCCCAGCCTAAGGATGGTAGTGGCTGCCTGTTGCTGCTAATCTCCAGGCTGCCTCCCCGACCTTCTGCAGTCTCTGTAGATTTTCCACTATCTGTGTGACTAATTATGTGCATTGCATTTCTTGTTCCAAATGCTAGAATGATTTTTTTTCCCTAACTGGATATTCACGATGTAGTGCTCAATAAATGGCCAGGCACCATACTTTTTATGTCCATCTTGTTTGTTCCATAATAGAGAGGGCTGGGTTTTACATTTCTGTGCTGTAGGATAGGAAAGGGCTTCATCTCTCTAAACCTCAAAGTCACATAGTTAGTGACTGAATCCAGATTTTAACTAAATCTAATGACTTTTCACTCATTCTTCACTTATTTATTTATTTATTCAATTTGATCATAAGCTTTAGAGTGTCCCTTTATCTCCTTCATGGTATTTGCACCTTGAGAACAGTATAGTATAACTAATCAGCCATTGTGTAACAAGTATTTAGCCACAGGGCACCCTTTTAGAATAAGCTTTAAGCATTTCAGCTATTTGTTGCCATCCATTTTTCTCTCATCTCGTCTGACACAGGAAAACACAGGAAGAAGAAAATCCACAGGATTGAGGAGGCTCTGCTAGGGGGGAAAATGTCTGATCCTAGGAAAGTGTAGCATCAAGGTTCATATCAAATAACAAAGCCTTAAGATTCACAAGGAAAAAAAGTTTGTTTTAGGAGGGCAGAGAAGAGACAAAAATGGCAACTGGATGTCAGAGATGAACCCTGGATAACAGGCGTCAGAGACAAACCCTGGATAACAAGTGTCAGAGACAAACCCTGGATAACCTCTTTCTGAGATGAACTGTGAAATACACAAAATTGGTCTGAGTCCAGAGAAGTGAAGCTGGGTAGGAATGAGACAGGAATGCAAACTCCAGCCAACTGTCTGGGGTACAGTATGAGATGCCCGATGGAGTCCAGGGATCTAGCAGAGAGGGGAAGAAATCCTGAAACCCAGAAGACTGGATGGATTGAACTCCCTGGAACAGCCAACTGTTAGTGTCTCCAAAAACTCATGCCTTAAAATTTAATTCTTTCTGATATTTTTGCACTTTAGTATGAAACTACATAAGATCCTTTTCCACCACTGGGAGGCGAGCTCATGCCCAGCTCAGCCCCACTGCCTCAAGAAGACAAGTTGTGGATGACAGCTGATTTATATCTGAGGTGGAGGATGACAGAATCTACTCTCCTAGTTCCTTTCTATTTCCTAGAAATGTGGTATTTTTACCAGGAATCTCAGTTACTGAGATATATTTAATTGACACAAAATAGGAGGATTGGCCTGGAAGATTGTTGGGGATATTAGGACTCACTGCCCAAGCCCTTTCCAAGAGATATCTGCTCTATCCCCACCTAGCATTGCTTCCCTCTTCTTTCTCTTTCCCATCAAGAACTTTAGCCCTTTCCTATTTAAAAAAGACAGGAGAAAACTAAAAGTAAGTATTCTCACAGAGACAAGTGAGGAAAGAACTTGAAGAAGAGATCAACAGAATCAAATTCAGTAGGAGAGTTTTGAAAAAGCAGGTTCCATAGGATTTGGTAAGATGTAAGTTATTGGAAACCTTTGCCAGATTTAAAGACTACATGAGTCATTACAAAAGTTTGGAGGTACACAAAAATCAGGAAACATAAGATCTGCACAGATGGAAACAAATGAAATCCTCCCAGCAATACCAATAAGCCAAGCAAGCTAAAACTTGCACGGGGGAATCAGAAAGGATGCTGCCAACCATGTTTCTTGGAAGTGAAATAATGGACCATAACACAGTCTGTCCCAAAACTTTCATAGTGACCCACACATAAAGGCAGAAATCAGATTAAAGTGAGTAAGTGGAAAAACTGTATGTTTGCTCCTTTTTAAAGAAGGTTGGCTGAAAAAATAGAGAGCAGAGTAGGGTGTCGGAGAACACACAGGTTGACTAACGGAACATAGTCAGAACAAGATGACAGCTGGGTAGATTTAGAGACTTGCATTAAAGAAGAAACGTCA
This sequence comes from Galago senegalensis, assembly GCA_963575145.1. Classification (NCBI taxonomy): domain Eukaryota; kingdom Metazoa; phylum Chordata; class Mammalia; order Primates; family Galagidae; genus Galago; species Galago senegalensis. Next base: position 10,611 of record CAUYTI010026025.1, read on the forward strand.
TTTCCTTGAAACGGGAGGTAAGAGAGTAAGACAGGTGTAATGAAGAATTGAGTAGGTTGATGAAGGGCAGTGGAGAAAGTTCATGACTAGATTTCCTCCAAGTGCTTTCACTAACTGGACATCTTTTTAGTCTCTCATTAGTTAACATATAGATACTAAAAATAAGATTCATGCAGCCTTTCCTTTCCTGTGGCCTGCAGTATAGGGAGTTACATTTGGAGGGACATTCCTTCTGGTCTTATGCTAAGTGTTCATAATTGGTGGCAGTTGTGGAAGATTAGAGGCCAAGAAGAAGGGAGAAACAAAGATATTTCTTTATGCATGGCCCTCTTTCTCTCTTCTTCCAGTGGTGTCCAGCACCACTTGTTCCTTCATTAAGGCTAACGAGCTTATTAATTGGTGTTCCCAGCTCCCCCTCAGCCACCCACACTTCTTCTAGCATCTTCCACACAACCCTGGTACCAGAGTCTGGAATCACTTCTTTGATTGTTTTCTTGCTACTGGTAAATCTGTAGATTGCCTCAGCAGATTGGCTAGTCATCCTTTCTATCCCTGTAGAGTCAACTTCTTGTATTAAATTAACTGTATTTAAAAGAGCTAGAGTGATTTCTCTTTTCCCAGCTGCTCCCTCACTGGTAACACATCTCTCCCTCTAAATCAGTTGTCCCCAACTTTTTTGGCACCAGGGACCAGTTCCATGGAAGACAATTTCCCACGGGCAGGATAGAGAAGTGGGTTTGGGAATGGTCTAAGCATGTTGGATCTCCACCACAGATCATGAGGCATTAAATTCTCATAAGGAGCAAGCTCAGTCCGTTACATGCACAGTGTACAGTAGAGTTCATGCCTCTACAGGAATCTAAAGCTGCCTTTGACCTGACGGGTGGTGGAGCTCAGGCAGTGATGCCAGCAATGGTGAGCAGCTATAAATACAGATGAAACGTCACTTGTTACCCTGCCACTCACTTACTGCTGTGTGGCCTGATTCCTACTAGGTCACGGACTGATACCAGCCTGCAGCCCAGGGGTTGGGGACTGCTGTTCTAAATTATTTATATGGCAACATGTAAGATGTGATCCCCAATATCTAAATGGATCAATCTTAATCATATATCTTCTTTCTAGGACACATACTTCACTACAGCCAAGCTTTTCCAAAGAATACACCACCAACTATGAACAATTTTTCCCTTTTTACAGAATTATTATTGATGACAAATGGTTATGACATAGTATATTACAATAGTTTTTTAAGTTTTATGTTATTTTATTTTTAATTGACACATACTAACTCTACACATTAATGAGGTACTATGTACTGTTTTGATAGATGTATTTTTCCATTTTGGTATATAACCAACCAGTCATTCCACAGAGTAGTACAGAGTACTATTTCTAGATCTCTGATTGACAAATAATGGAAATTCTCATTTTTATTTGTCACTGTTCTAAATGTTTCAAAAACAATGTTCCTCTTTAGCATAACATCACTGTATACACATAAAAATAAGAATATTTGTTATATTATTACATGATAAATAACAATACTAGTTGTTTCTCAGAAACTAGTATAAGAATTCCTCACACAGCAAGCTCAGCCTCTCTTGGCAAAGTTCTTGTAGGTCTCTGAGATGGGAACTAAGTCCTCCAAAAAAGGGCTGGGAGATTTCAAATTCCTGAGAGAAAATCTGGAAGAAGGAAGCAAGAATCGATGAGGTGACAGTGATTCTACTTGAAGGAGAAAGAGAATAAACTCCCTTTCATCTAACTCCTTGGCTGAAAAAGAACTTGGGGGTTGAGGGGGGAGTCCATTGTCATGTCTTTTCTTCCAAATTCTTGGCTGTGGAACGTGTGAAGTAAATCTCCTGTCTCTATGAAGGCTTCAGAAAACCTTATGTACTTTCCTCGCGTTGTCATGTAAGTGAACTCAAAGAGGCTGGTAGGAGAAAGCTGGTAAATGAGAGGACAGCTTTTAAGGGAAAACCAAATGTATCTAACTGAGCTTCCACGTAAGTATCGCCCACTTTGCAGTCTTCTGAACTTAAAGATCAGGAAAGCTCCCTAAATAGAAGGCCCCTCCTTAGGTGTGGATCTACCCACCCAGCGGGTACAGCACACAATTTCTGGGTGAAGGGCACACTTCTATCTTTGACTTAATGTGCACCAAAACAAACTGTAGGACTGAAATTGTGTACCCACATAATATTCTGAAATTTTAAAACATAATTTCAAAAACAGGGAAAAAAGGCTCACTTAATCATCCACAAGGTCGTCTGTGTCCCAGAAAATAGGGTGGTCACACACTTCTAGAGCTGAAAAACAATTGTCAGACTAAAATATTCAGGGGAATTTTGAATCTTATGTTACAAAGTTGTATCGCCATACTGACCTTCATTCTGGTTCACACAGATCTGAGGGATCAGGAAGTGGGAGTGGAGTCACTGAAAATGATGACAGGAAGTATTACTAGAGGTCACTTTCCATGACCTGCCTTTTTGCCTGGGGCAGAGAGAGAGAGCGAGAGAGAAATAAGTCTCTTTGAAGAGCACATTCTCTTGTAATTTTCTGGGCAATCACACGCTGCCTAGTGTCCAGGATTCCTTTCCAGGCACCCAGGCAGTTCTCCAACCACCTGTATTTCGCTAAAGGGCGCAAGCTCCGTGTGTGCCCATCTGCACCGGCAGGCTTCTTCTGAGAAAGCGCGGCTTAGACTCAGCTCTCTGCTCTGAAGGCTCAGAGACGTACGTAATTGGGTCAGGGCCTTGAGGGGTCACACTCCGGGAACCTGACTCATGCTTACTCAAATGCACAGACTGATGTTATGTCAGCCAGTGGAAAACAACTGTCAGAGGGACAGAGGTGCAGGTCGAGCACAGTCTGCTCCCCTGCAGCATCGCAGGGGGCGCCGGCAAAGCCACAGAAAGTCTCCACCTCAGAGACCAGAAATAATATCTGACAACCTTACCCTCAACATACCTTTTCCCTGTGGGCAGGCCTAGGCATCATCTGAGATGTTCCCTTGTGAACCCTGACTCAGAGAGACGGGAGTGAACTTGAACCTGGTACAGTCCCGAGGCTCCTCCCCGCAGGTCTCTGTCGCTCCCCTCTGCTCTGCCGACCTGCAGCGCGGTTATGCAGCAAACAGTCTGGTTAATAGAGGCTGATGTGCTGATGAAAGGGAAAGTGATTCGTACACACACACACACACACACACACGGAAAGTTGTCACATAGTCTTACCTGACAGAGTGTACTCATTTGTGGGCATTTCTCAAGTACACCACGCCAGGCAGAGACTGTTAAGTAACCGAGCGGCTCTGTGACTATGTTCCTCAGATCACAAATAAGGTAACCAGATTTTAACATTGGCAAAGCAGGACACCATTGGGGGGGTGGGTTCTTTTTTGTTTTGTTTTGTTTTGTTTTTTGACCAATCTTAGTTTATTTATTTAACCCATCTCCTGCCTCAAGTAAAGGGATGGAAGACTGGTAATCATAGGATAAAAGAAGGTGAGCTTAAGGTCCCGTAGACTTTCTCTGGTCCACGTGCAGAGTAATGGTCCAAACTGATGCTGTGGTCCCCAATGTCTGGGGAGTCTCTTTATTCTGGGTTCTCTTTATTCATCTTCATAACCAGTCGGAAGTGGATTCACGTGAGGGGTGTGGACTAGTATGGTTACATCTCCCCAGGGAAAGGGCTTGGTCCTCATGCGAAGATGGGAGGAAGGGATGAACTCAGGTCTCTCACGTTCTCCGTGGTGGGATTTCAAGTAGACATTCAGCAAACTCATTCCCACCCCTGGAAGGGTGACAAAGAAGGTGAGGGTCCTCCACATGCGAGCTGAGACCTCCCGGTCGTGGGCACCACTCCACATGGGCCGCCCCAGCTGTGGGCAGGACCGACCCAACAGCCCAGAAAGCCTGAATGCAGCCGCCACCATTTTTGACCTGGACTACCTCCAAAAACAGGGACTTTTTAAAAATGCTGCGGGACACAGGATAAATTGTTGGAAATCGGGACTGTCCCGCCAAAAGCGGGACATCTGGTCACCTTAATCACAAACCACGCTCAACTGCATTTCCCCTTCACAACAGTTCTTCTGCCTTTCATCAAACGAGTCCCACTCAATTTGAGTATTTGGACCCTAAGGTGGCCCACACAGAGGGATGCTTCTTTGAACAATATCTGGCTGGTGAAAGCTTGTGGACTGACCCTGCCCCTTCCAGTTATCTTCCTAGAAATCTTTGGCTTTTGAGTCACCATTTATACTGTCAAGTTAACGGGTCATTCTCATTTTATAGATGACAGAAATGAGGTACAGAATCCTCACTTGTTAAAGCCACAGGATGGCAAAGCTGGTTTCTGGTCCATTCCTGAATCAAAGCCAGGCTCTGCACAGTAGGTCCTAAAACCAACCAGCGATGCCTGAGCCGCAAGCTCTGGGCACGTCTGTGACATTTCCCCCTTCTGTCTTAGCAGTGGACCTTGCCGGGTAAGTGATGGCAGGATATCCGTAACTACCCCCAGGTCCTGCTAATTCAGAAGGAAGTGACTTCAGAATGAATCTTAGGGAAAGTTTTCAAATGCCTTGTAGCAAGTATTAAACATCGGACTACATGATACAATTACCCACTGTCTCGTCTGTCTCCTGACAGACCACTTCGTATAGCGCCTTTCTGTCCCCAGTTGAAGGCTGTGAAGTAGCATGTTTAGGTCATGGAGTATGAAGATATATGTTCAAATCCCACTTAATCACTGCTTTACCTCAAGAAAGTGATGAAAACTCCCTAAACTTTAATCTGTTCATCTGCAAATATTGGATAATAAAGGTCATTAAGTCAAGAGTTTTTTATGTTTAAATAAGATGGTGTATGACAGCTCTTGGCAAGGTTGTAGCAGCAGAAGTAATAAATATAAAAGTAGTGAAAGAAATAATAGTATCCGTAGGAAACACTAAATATTATTGCTAGAAATATTTTTACATAAATTACCTTATTGTAGCTGATCATATCATTACCCATCTTACAGATAAGGAAACAAACTTACACAGCTTGGGTCACCTGCTCAAGACCTAGTTGATAAGTGCCACAGATGAAACTCACAAGTCTTCAGATTTTGAATTCTCTCTGCTTTCTGCTACAATAAGCAGTGAAAATGTGTTCTGCACTGGTCCTGGTATGTTTAAGCTTATAACTTACATATTTTAAAATGAAGGATTAGAGAGTGTAAATCACTTGCCTAAGGTAAGCTCTTGGCAAATTATTGGGTCAAGGCTTAAATTGAAAGTTGGTGCACCTTTCTTCAAGTCCCTCTGCTTCTAATGAATGTACCTGGATCCAAGTTTTCTTGTCTATAAATTTTAGGGAATACCTACATTGCAATACTGCATGAGGGAGATGAGATGAGAGGACACAAAATAAAGTACTGAGGATAAGGCCTGGCATACAATGGACAGCCAAATCCTCATCTCTTTCATGTGTTTGTCTGAGGACACAATGGCCCAGAGAGAAGAAAGACAGGTGCAGAGCCACTGGCCTTGTCTCTGAGTGACATCTGCAGGCAATTCAGTGACATTAAAATTGGATTTTTCTTGCATCAAAGGTCATCTTTCTATGAGCTTTGTACATAGATGGATGCAAGATCCTTGGCAGGGTGGAGTTGAGTGGTGGGACCAATTGCTTTAAGAATTCTGCTGTACATGGGGAACAAACATCATGGAAAACAGTGGTGGTAAGAAAAAATAGAGAAACTTTCACCCAGAAGCCTGCCATATTCCACACCCCAGCTCCAATATGTTCCCTGCCTGCACTGTAGGAAGAGGCCATGCTCAGGCACATTGCACTTGTTCATTCCATGCATCCCTCCGTCCATCCATCCATCCCTCCATCCCTCCATTCGTCCCTCCCTCCATCCATCCATCCATCCCTCCCTCCCTCCATCCATCCCTCCCTCCCTCCATCCATCCCTCCCTCCATCCATCCATCCATCCCTCCATCCATCCATCCAAACATGAATATTTACTCAGCAGCCACCACATGCCAGGGTCTCTGTTAAGAAAAGAGGATAAACAATCAAATAAGATGTGATCTAGGACCCAAAAGAGCTCATGGACTAAGTTGTAGGTGCTTTAATAGGTAGCTTTTAACATGTGGAGTGCTATGGGAATTTAAATAAGCAGAAGGGTCAAATCAGGCCTCCTGAAGGAAGCAACCCATGAGTGATCAGAGGACAGTGTTAGCTAAGGCCCTTGACATGGAACAGCAAGTGGGGCTCCACCTTATCAGCTGTTATGGAGGGAACCAGGAAATATTGGGTGGCTCCAAATATACTTCTGTATTCAATGATGTAACCAGAAACCTTTAACATCTTTATACTACATCATTATTCCTATTTTGTTATTTTTGCCTTAGAAATACTCTATAATGCTTCAGTCTTTTAAAGGTACTAGTAAACTTTTAAAGACAAACTGCTTTTAAGTATTTTTAAATAGCAAAATAAAAGCCACGTTCTAACTCCACTGAGGACAGATCTGAGCAACACCAAGGTACACGGAATGCAGGGAATGAAGCTGGCCCCACTGGCTCTCAGTTAATTTCTCTGTGATTGTAAAACTTAGCATGATGCTTTGGGGTCTAAAAACGATTCCATGAAAAAAATATTGTCTTTGATTCATATAACCTTTTCAGTCCAATGCTAAGATCACTCATGTTAATGTTGAAATTCTTTCTCAGAAATGGCACGTGATGCATCACTGTCTAAGAAATGATAAATAAGAGAATAAATATAGCATCAAGATCTCTGAATGCCTGTGTAGATTACTAAAAATTAGGATATATTAACTGAGCCTCATTAAATCCTTACACAATGTGTATATATATCTGCAGTCAGACTTTTATTTTCAAGGTCTTAGGGAAAAGGAAATGGAATGCGTTGTTCAAGAAGTTTTTAAGCAATTGCTCTATTTAAGTCACTATGCTAAGTTCCATGCATACAGACATTAAACAAAAACACAATCACCAGCTTCAAGAACCTCCTGACTTAGTTTTATGGAAGGCCAGAAAATAAAGTAATGATCACTTTGCAAGATGTAAGGATTTGTGCAGAGTCTCATGGGAAGGAGTCAATGGGAAATACATAATTAAAAACCCTCAGGGATGAGGGCAGTCAGGGAGGGCTTCCTAGAGGAGCTGATATTGAGCTACATTTGAATATGGGACAGCTTTTGCCAGACAAAGAAAATAGAACTATAAATATACTAGAGAGAAAACTCTGTGCAAGGACATAGGAAGCAGGAATCTGGATAGCATCAATAAATGTTTAGAATGATTAATCTTAGGATCCAGGCAGGATGGGAGATAGAGGCAGGATAAGTACCAATACACATAATCTTCATGAGGTCTCAGAATATATACTGTAAAAATATGGCTCATAATAAGATTCATAAAATGGTCATGGAGTCCCTTCCTTCTAAACACTCTCTCTTTTTTTCTCCCCCCCTTTCTCCATCTTCCTCTTTTTTTCCTTGGGTGATTTTATGCTTTCATAACCTTAGGTTCCCTTGCTTAGCATGGCATTTGCTTAGCAAATGGCCACAGTCCTCAGTATCTGTGGAATTAGTAAAAGTGCCCTTCGTAAGGATAATATATATTGAGCAAAAATTAATTCTCTTTGGAGATTAGGCATATTTCACTCTCTAAGCTACAGATATCCTCAGGCTAGAAACTGCCAGCATCAGTGTAGAAACTGGGCCATCACCTACAGTCTTTTCTTCACAGCATAAAAAAACAATTAGCCAATTCCAACCAACAGTATTTTAAATGATACAAGTTTTATTTGCTCTCTGTGTAGTAGAAAGAGTTGCATTGCCACAGAACCAACTTATTTACTGTAGCTTCTTTTTATCATCTTGTTTCATTTTTTATTGGCTTGTAAAATCAAGGTGCCAAAAGAAAATTTCCTGGCTGATTCATGATTACAAATATTTGGGTCTGGGCTTGGTGCCTGTGGCTCAAGTGGCAAAGGCACCAGCCACATACACCTAAGGTGGCAGGTTTGAATCCAGCCCGGGCCCACCAAACAACAATGATGGCTGCAACCAAAAAATAGCCAGGCATTGTGGCGGGCACCTGTAGTCCCAGCTACTTGGGAGGCTGAGGCAGGAGACTCGCTTGAGCCCAGAAGTTGGAGATTGCTGTGAGCTGTGATGTTACAGCACTCTACCCAGGGGGGCAGCTTGAGGCTCTGTCTCAAAAAAAAAAAAAAAAATTGGGGTCTGGTTATGGGAAGCTTCAGTGTATCCATTTATAAATCTGGTGCTTTAAATGGAAAAAAAAGGGCCATCTAATGTTTCCCAGTGGACCATGGCAAGATATACCTAGTTAGGGTATCTCAAATCCCTAATTAGCATCTGTGGGACTTGTAATTGTAGTACAATAAATGCCTCATTGAAAACTCCCTGCACTGCTTTTCTCACCACTGTCTTTGTATTTACAAGTATAGCAAATCAAACACAATACAGACAGCCTGTTAGCTTCTCTTTCACCTGTTATTATAACCCTACTAGTAGTAGAATCAGTATTTCTGGACCAATTCTATTCATGGGACCATAAATAGACTTACCACATCTGCTTCCCTTATTGATCGAGCCAGTGGTGCATTCATTAACTTATTCACTCATTCATGTTTTCACATATGCTCTAAGTGGACCTGGCTGAATCATTTCTGCAGTCACATAGACCTGATCCCAGTGAATCCTACTTACAAAATTGCCACTGACATCTTCATGACAGCAAAGCAGTTCATGGAGGGACTGACTCCCTTATGTGTGACCTTTCCTAGATGACATAGCTCTAATTTACATCCTCATTAATCTACATTTAGACTAGGGTGATCATGTCCTAATAAATGTTGCACATTGGATTTCCAAAAAAAATGGACTCTGAGATGGATTTTAGGATGCAGCATATTTATCAAGGCATGTCCTTGGGATCAACACCCATGGAGGGGAGAGGAGGGAACCTGGAGTAGACAGAGAGAAAAGTCAGGCTGCAGTCAGATCCAAGGACAGTCCGGACCTACCACCAAGCCCAGGGGAAGTTCAGAAGCCAGAGATATTCTGAGTTTGGCCAAAATTTTCAGACCTTTATACTCACACATAGCTCAGCTATTGAGGAGATAAGAACCCAATGTAAGGCTCCTGACCTTAGCTGAGATAACCCACTGACCTTGGTTGAGATAACTCTGCCAGAGAGGAAGTCGATGGCCCATCTGACACCTGAAAGCTGTGTATAAAAAGACTCCTAGCGTGCTGCCTCACTTGGGGAGCACATCCCATTGCCCACTGCCCACAAGCTGGCCTTCACTCCCTTCACCTCTCCCTATTATAATTCGCCATATTAATCTTCCACCAACTGAGTTTGATTATGAAATTCTACTGCCTCAATACCTTTATAGGCTTCCATTTGGCTACCAAATTCCATACAAGTTTAATTTGGCTAGCTCTCTATTATTATCCCCAAAACCACCTCTCTAGGCTTTGTCCACAAGTACTCACTTGTGGCTACTCAACTGAGCCAAACCACTATTCCATGAGACAGTTCAAGGCCCTGTTGTGGCCAGATAAACAGTGAGTATGTCATGGTTGCCTTGGACAACCAGTAAAGATATTTTCATGATATTTCATGAAAGATCTTTGTTTATACCTCAAAGATTTCTTTTACCTTTGCTTCTAATGTTTCCTCTTTTAATATTCTTCCCCATAATTTCTAGCTAAAAAAAAAAAAATCCTATTATTCTCCATGCCTAACCCAGGCTATCTCTTTCACATAATTCTTTATGTGGGGAATGTTCAATTGACTTTTATGAACCAGAATGTTTACTAGATTGTATGTGGTTTGAAGAAGCCCCAGAGGCCTAATGGATAAAGCACTGGCCTCCTAAATTGCATGTGGTTCAGAGTACTACAATATATCTCCCCCTTATACTGCCAAATACAGACCGCCCAGTGAGCAGTGCTTCAGAAACATCACAGATATGGACTGTGCTTCATGTCTTATACTTCCCAGGGATAAGAGGGCAGAATGGCCTCAGGAGGGAAAATTTAGATAACACCAAGAGTTCTCAGTAATATGAAACTAGAGTAGAATAAAATCACAAAGATTTAAATCCCTGCCAAGTTGTATATATGGGGCAAGACATTACTCCCTCAATACAAGGGATGGAGGATGGGGATTCTAAGCATTTAAATTTTAATTATTAAACTAATGAGCAACTCCGTGAATGCAGAAGACCTAGGAATTGCATGTACTGCTTATAGTTGAGTTTCCTATACCAGATGAGCAGGATACATTGAATGTTTTCCAAGTGTCTTTCTTAAATTCTGGAACCTAGGTAACACTTTATATATGCATAACACTTTGTTCATGTTCACGTTGGGAGATATTTGAGGGCACAGGTTACACCTAGGTCATCTTTCTATACCTAATAGTGTCACATGTAGCAGATATTCAGTGAGTGTTCAGTAAATATTAATAAAAGGAATCCTCCTCATAAGTCAGTTCACCACGTTAAAAAATAATCAATGTTTACTGTTTCAGGTGATAGATTTAATTAGATAAAGTGTTTCAAATGAATAAGCTTTAACGATATCTTACTTACAAGCCCTTTTCATTCTTTCATTGTCTTGACAGCTGTCAACTAAAGGGCCAATATTATAGAGTTATATATTCAAGTGCAGTAAAATTCCTAGAGCTGTGGACAGAGCAAGATAGTGGACCAGAAAGAACATTTAGCTGAGCTCTCCTAGAATGACTAGGAAAAAGAGAGACCAAACTCATACCTGGGATAGGGACATTACCCAGAGTCGTAGCTCAAGAAGCACAGCAAGGAGGTGGTGAGCTAGATACAGCATATGATCTAGATCAGTGGAACTCTGAAGAGTTAGGCAAGTGATCACAAACAATGGGATCAGCCGCCCCCCCCATGGAAGTCTGAGACAGGACAAAGCCTTTCTGGAGTTTTCAGTAGTTGGGGGAAGTTGTGTGTTAAGTGTAAGCTTGGAAGAGTGGACAAACTTGAACAGGATACAGCAACCAAATTCGAATGCCTTTTGGAGTGGACTTGCAATAGGTTTGGTGGCTGGTGAGGTAGCCATACTGGGAAGGTTTCAGCCAGGGGGCTGTCATTGAGGGAAGGTTGTGAGAAGGTCTTAGCAGGGGCCTAAAGCATGGTCATCTTAATTCTGCCTGCCAGGATCAGAACTCCACTCTTGGGACAGGTAGAGGGACTCCCATACCCCATGGGAACTGGTGTCAGGGGGCATTATGAGACCTGCCCATGAAGGATTCTAGAGAGCTTTAAGATCCCAACCTGGCAGGGTCTGAATGATGAGGAAACAATCAAACTGATCACCAAAGGCAACTAAGTTTGGAATAAAGACCATTAAGGTTGCTGTCTGTGTCCTCTGTCTCCTAAAAATCCACAGTGCCACCTGGTGTCCTGGAGACATATTGCAACACATTGTCATCAAGAACAAAGATTTGTTTTGGGGGGCCAGAAGGAAGAGTTTAGCTTTGCTCAGGCTGAGGCCAAGTCAAGACCTAAGGTCTGAGACAAGGTAATTTATAGCAAAAGAGGACATGACAAGAAAAGAGGATAACAAGGAGGTGAAGAAGAAGACAGAACACATCAGGAGGAACCAACATAAAAATTTAGGCAAAATGAAAAACCAAAACAGAGCAACTCACCCAAGGGAACATTAGGAAGTTACTGCAGAAGACTCCACCTACAAAGAATTAATGGACTAGACAAAAAGGAAATTTAAAATATGGATGATAAAGACAATACAAGAGATGAAAGAGAAAATGGAAAGACAGAACCAAAAGTTGGATGAGAGATATGTAGAATATAGAAAGGGTATAGCAGAGATAAGGAAATGAGAGAGACAAATAGGGAATGTAAAGATGAGGTAAAAAGTATCAAAAATAGGTTAGACCATGGAGAAGAAAGATCTTAGCTAGAGGATAATGTTTTCTAATTAACCCAAGTAATTAAAGAGGCAGAAAAAGGAGAGAAAAGCAGAACAGGCACTTAGAGAACTACGAGACTCCATGAAGCATTCAAACATAAAAATAGTAGGGATTTATGAAAGGGAAGATTGTTCCAAAGGAATGGAAGCCCTACTAGAGACTATCATAAATGAAAACTTCTCTAGTTTTACTAAAGACCCCTATGCATTCTTTTCAGATGGACATCAAACCTCGGATCATCTAAACTCAAACAGAGCTTCCTCAATACACATAGTAATGAAAATTTCCAAAGTCAAAATGAAAGAAGAAATTCTGCAACAGCCAGGAATAAGCTCCAACTGACCTACGGGGGCAGAGACTTGACAATGACAGTAAACTTTTCAACTGAGACCTTCCAAGTCAGAAGAGCCCGGTCATGGTCATCCATCTTCAACATTCTTAAACAAAACAATTTTCAGCCCAGAATTCTGTATCCTGCTAAACTAAGCTTCACAATTGATGGAGAAATTAAATTTTTGTGCATATACAAACACTGAGGAAATTTACCACAACAAGACCAGCTCAGCAGAAAATACTTAGACCTATTCTCAACACTGACCCTCACAATGGACCACCAGCAAAGTAAATACCCAGAAGCTAAAGGTCAAAACTTAGCTTCCACAATGGCACAAATGATAAAACTACACAACAGACTTTCACAAAATAAGATGAACAAAACTCCACACTAACCAATTCTCTCAATAAGTGTCAAATGACTGAATTCACCACTGAAGAGGCACAGGCTGGCTGATTGGATAAAAAAGCACCAGCCATCTATATGCTATCCCCAGGAGACACTCCTAGCCTTGAAGGACAAATCAAAACTCAGGGTTAAGGGATGGAAATCCATATTTCAAGCAAATGGAAGTCAGAAGAAAGGAGGGGTTGCAATCTTTGTTTGCAGTCCCACCAGCAGTGAAAAAATGTTCCATTCTCTTCACATCCATGCCAATATCTGCAGCTTTCAGACTTTGTGATGTGGGCTGTTCTCATTGAGGTTAGGTGATATCTTGGGGTAGTTTTGATTTGCATTTCTTTGATGAGCATTTTTTCATATGTTTGTTAGCCATTCGTATGTCTTCTTTAGAGAAGGTTCTATTCATTTCTCTTGCTCAGTGATATATGGGATTGTTGGCTTTTTTTCTTTTGTTGATTAATTTGAGTTCTCTGTAGATTCATAATATGAATTATAATATCATTCATAATATGTGCAATTCATAATATGCAAATATCCTTTTCCATTCTGAAGGTTGTCCATTTGCTTTGGTTGTTGTTTCCTTAGCTGTACAGAGCTTTTCGGTTTAATTAAGTCCCATTTGTTTATTTTTGTTGTTGTTGCAGTTGCCATGGGTCTTATTCATAAAATTTATCTCTGGGCCAATAACTTCAAGTGTTTTCCCCATACTTACTTCAAGGATTTTTATTGTTTCATGCCTTAGATTTAAATCTTTTATCCATCTTCAGTCAACTTTTGTAAGTGGTGAGAGGTGTGGGTGCAGTTTCCATTTTTTACATGTGGTTATCTAGTTCTCCCAGATCCATTTATTGAATAAGGATTCTTTTCCCCAATGTACATTCTTATTTGGTTTATCGAAGATCAGGTGGCTATAAGATGTTAGTTTCATCTCATGGTTTTCAATTTGGTTCCAGCTGTTTATGTCTCTATTTTTGTTCCAATACCATTCTGTTTTGATCACTATGGCCTTATAGTATAGCTGAAAGTCTAGTAGGTGATATTCTTTTTTTTTTTTTTTTTTTTGAGACAGAGCCTCAAGCTATCCCCCTGGGTAGAGTGCCATGGCTTCACAGCTCACAGCAACCTCCAACTCCTGGGCTCAAGCGAGTCTCCTGCCTCCGCCTCCCAGGTAGCTGGGACCACAGGCGCCCGCCACAATGCCTAGCTATTTTTGGGTTGCAGCCGTCATTGTTGTTTGGTGGATGTAGGCTGGATTCGAACCCGCCACCTTAGGTGTATGTGGCTTGCGCCTTAGCCACTTGAGCCACAGGCGCCGAGCCTAGTAGGTGATATTCTGGCTTTGTTTTTATTACTAAGAATTGTTTTGGCTATATGGGGTTTCTTCTGGTTCCATACAAAATGAAGAATTATTTATTTCAAATCTTGAAAGTATGATATTGGTATTTTAATGGGGATTGAATTGAATCTATAGATTGCTTTGGGCAGTACAGACATTTTGACAATGTTAATTCTTCCCAGCCATGAACATGGTTAGTTTTTCATTTGTTAATATCTTCTTCTATTTATTTTTTTAGGGTTTCATAATTTTCTTTGTAGAATTCCTTCACTTCTTTTGTTATGCATATTCCTAGGTATTTCATTTTCTTTGACACTACTGTGAAGGGAATTGTGTACTCACCTTGGCTGTTATCAGCATATACAAAGGCTACTTATTTGTGGAAATTGATTTTATATCTCAAGACATTGCTGTATTTTTTCATTACTTCCAGGAGTCTTGCGATCATATCTTCAGCAAAGAGCAAGAGTTTGACCTCCTCTGCTCCCATTTGGATGTCTTTTATTTCCTTCTAGCCTAATTGTATTGGCTAGAACTTCCAGCACTAAGTTGAATGGTAGTGGTGATAGAGAACAACCTTGTCTGATTCCAGTTTTAAATAGAAATGCTTTCAGTTTTACTCCATTCAGTATAATGTTGGCTGTGGGTTTATTTTAGGTAACTTTGATCAGATTAAGAAATGTGCCACCTATGCCTACATTCTTCAGAGTTCTAATTAGAAAAGGATGCTGAATTTTATTGAATGCCTTTCTGCATCTATTGAGAGGATCATATGGTCTTTGTTTTTGCTTTTTTCAATACGGTGAATTACACTTATGGACTTGTGTATGTTAAATCAGCCTTACATCGCTGGAACAAAACCTACTTGATCATGATGAATGATCTTTTTTAATGTGTAGCTATAATCTATTGGCTAGCATTTTATTGAGAATTTTTACATCTATATTCATTAATGAGATTGGCCTGAAGGTTTCCTTTTAGTTGGGTCTTTTCCTGGTTTTGGTATCAAGGTGATATTTACTTCATAGCACATGTTGGGGAAGATTCCTTCCTTCCCAAGTTTTTGGAGTAATTTCTGCAGCATGGATATAAGCTCTTCTTTGAAGGCTTCATAGAATTTGGGTATTAAGCTTTCTGGACCAGAGCATTTTTTCATTGGGAGACTTTTTAATGCTTCTTCCATCTCAGTTCTTGAATCAGTCTGTTTAAGAGATCTGTTTCTTCTTGGTTAAGTCTAGGGAGAGAGTGAAATTCTAGGTATAGATCTATTTCCTCCACATTGTCAAATTTCTGGGCATAGAGTTTCTTGTAGTACTCAGAGATGATCTCTTGTGGCATCTACTCTATCATTTCTGACTGAGGTTATTAGAGATTTTATTTTTCTGTTTCTAGTTATTCTGTCCAAAGGTTTATCAATTCTATTTATTTTTGTGAAAAACCACCTTTTCGTTTTGTTGATTTTCTGTATGATTCTTTTGTTTTCAATTTAATTAATCTCTGATTTAATTTTGGTTATTTTCCTAAGTGGTTTGTATTTTTTCCAGGGTAAAATAGTTTCACAGTAATGTAGCTCAACTTTTAGACTAGTATTTAAGTTGTATGTGTAGGGTATACAAAGTAAGTTTCTTTTGTTCCATATTTTGTTCCTAATTTCAACCACTCTGAACAACCACTCATTCTTGACTAATTCTCTCTTGTACCCCATCTTTTGTTCTGCCTCCAAGCATGTTCATTACAATTTGAATGGATTGAAACATCTTAGATCCATGATGAGTTGAGAGGGCCTCTGTAGGGTGGAAGAGCTGAAATTTGTTGAGTTGTTGTCTTCAGGAGAGTAAAGATGGTTCCAGCCCTTTCTGTTGCTGTCTGAAACTGAGAACAAACATTAATACACAGTAACACTGCAAGGCACGACATGGAAATTAGTAATGTGGACTCTGAGGACCACTGAATTTGAACTTGTGTGCTGACTCTTATAAGCTCTGCAACCTTCAGAAAGTGAGGCATAGAAGGTTAAAGAACTCATTCATCTGTAAAATAGGAAAGCCAAGATTACGTGAGTTAATATGTGTAAAGTAAGAACAGGTTTTAGAACATAGTAATATTGCACAAATATTTGTTTTTATCACTCTTTATCTGATGAGAAAACTGGGGCTCATGTTGCAGAAAACAAGGCCCAGTGGAAAGAAAAAGCACCAAAACACAATGTTTAAAAGAGGAAGGGATTTATTTCAGCCAGCAGAGTAGTGGCAGACCCAGAGTCCCAAAATGGCCATGCTCCCTGACTGGTTCAGTCTTCTCCTTTTTATCTCCAGTCAAAAAGTTCCAGCCATGGATATCTTTCTCATTAGTCAGTTGGAATCAAGCTTGAGAAGCAGGCTTCAGCTTTTACAGAACTGTGGGCTTTCACAAAAGCAGAAGCAAGCATCAGCCTCCAGGTCCCAGGAAGTTAAATTTTCCAAATTTCTAAGAGCTGAGTCCCCATGGGGAGGACCTCACAGGTATATCCTTGGGGTCTCCTTGAGGAGACCTCTGTTCTCTTAGACCTCACTTTTTCCAGGTATGCTGTCAAATACCTGGGTGAGGTATATGTTCAAATACGTGGGTGAGGAGTTACTTTTGCCCAGCATGCACACTCTTTTTCCTTTTTTTTTTTTTTTTTTTTGCAGTTTGTGGCTGGGGCTAGGTTTTAACCTGCCACCTCCAGCTGGCACCCTACTCCTTTAAGCCACAGGCACCGTCCCCAGCATGTACACTCTTAAGTGACCAACCTAGGACTCAGACCCACCTTCTTTTGGTTCCAAATCTAGGGTTTACTAATTTTGCTTTTGCTGAAAAGTTCTAGTTCCTTTGCTGTCTTATACCTTAGGAAGGCCCCATGAGGTAAGTGGAAGCGGTGTAACAAGATCCAGGTTGAGTTTGATCCTCTCTGAACCTGTCTCCTACATGTAAAATGGGGATACAAATGTCTGTTCAGATTGGGATGCCATAACAAATTACCACATATAGAGGCCTACATGACGGAATTTTCTCACATACTAGAGGATAAAATCCAGGATTTAATGTATTGGCAGGTTTGGTTTCTTCTGAGCCTTTTGGCCTGTTCAAGGCTGCCTTCTTGCTGCATCGCTTCATGTGCTTCCTTCTGTGTGTCTGTGTCCTAATTTCCTCCTCTCATGAGGACACTAGTCATATTAGATCAAGGTCCACACCATTAGCATCATTTAACCTTTCAATGGCCGTATCTGCAAACCTGGTCACAGTCTGTTGTACATGAACTGGAGGGGAAGACTTCAGCATATGAGTTTTGGAGAAGACACATAAAGTGCTTAACAATAAATAATCCCAACTTCACAGGGATAAATAAGTGCTAATGGAATCATGTCCTACTAAAATCAAAGCTCCAAAGTGAAAAAAACACTCATTTTCAGCTTTCAGGAATGGCCAATCCTTAATTTTGTATCTTTACTTTTCTCATCTGTAAAATAAAAGTATTAGACAATTTAAGTTGTTGTCAAGTTTTTTAATCATAATTCTGCCTTCAAACCCAAATATTTGTAGAGGTTCAAACTATACAAGTAAGAGTGGAGTTGCTCACACAGAAGGGAGCTGTGTGGAATGCTAAGTCCTTCCTGCTCAGCTCTGCCATTAACTCAGCAAAGGCTCCGAGCTAATTCCAAGGATTAGAGAGAAAACAATGTTTTCAGATGATCATTAAAGTCCCGTCTGGTTTATGATTCAAATTGTCAATGAATCTGGAAACCAAGCCCACAGCTTTGTTAGACTGTCTAAGAAAATGCTAGACTGAGTTTTACCAGGTGGCCAGGCTGCTGCTATATTCTATATACACAGTCTCTAGCAATGCAAAAGAGACAAACTTCTTTAAAACAGAGAACAATCATTTCCTCTGAATTGGTCACAGATGCAAGCCTCATTTAGTCTACACAAAACAGGTGTATTCATCAAGGTCATGAGAGATGTCATACCAAGAGGAAAGCAGAGAGAATTTTATGAAGTGAGCATTTCAAAGGCGTTAATACCATTGCAAAAACATGCAAGGAAAGATGAAGAATCCTGAGACTGGAAATGGGTAGAAGCCTCTACCCTGCTTTGACCTGAAGGAATTGGAGAAGGTAGCTGTTAACAGAACTCAGCAAAAATTATATTTGAGGTGGAAACACCTGACAATAATGATGACCTTAGAGAGAGGAATGCACCACTGCAGTATCCTAAAAGCAAACACTATGTCTCTTCTTTTCTGTAACACATCAATATCCTTTATTGTAACACATCAATACCCAGCCAACAAGAGTCACCTGCAAACCTAACCAGCAGCTACACAATGAGGGAATGTGAGTGGCACATACAGTTAAAGAGGTCAGCCCTCCAATACACACAGCCAGTGGCAAAGGTGAGCCACTTGGAGACACAAACAGACGTTTCTAGAACCTTAGGTAATTCTATATTTATACCACCTGCCAACAATAGGTACATAGTAAGATGAGAACACCAAACAAAACCAAAAAGATGAGTGAAAAAGCACTGGTAGAAAATACAATAGGAAGTCACTTGCCTTGAACGGTAGAGCAAGTTAGAGAGGATCATGAGAAAAGTAATAACGAAAAACATTGGGAAAACAATATTATGAAGACTTAAAGGAATGCACATGTGAAGGAAGCAGAGAATGAAATGGGGGAAATGGGTCATAAAATAAGCTTAGTAAGGTCAGCTGAAAGACCTTTCAGTCTGTGGATCCCATTATTGAAAGTAGAATCTAATAATAATTTGGCAAAAGTGTCAACATGCTTCTTTAATATTATACCATCTTGACTCTCCATGAGAAATCTTCAGGGGCTCAAATTATGATGTGACCCTGGGAATAAGATGTAGGGGGTGAAAATGAGAGATACAGTGAGAAGAAAAATGACAGAATTTCAAAACCATAGAAGAATGTCAAACATACAAAGAATGGTTTATAAATATGTTGCATTTTTGCTGCTATCTGAGATAAGCATTTGTGTAACTTATTTAGGATGTTAAGCTGTTTATCTTGAAAACCAGAAGGGAAGGTCATCTTGCTATTATTACAGTTCATAACTGCTGTCCAGAGTATAATGTAATGCTTGCAATAGCCTGACAGTAGGGCACTTTCTGTTGTTTGTAGAGTGAAAATCACGGCTTTCTCCTTTCTTCAGTTAAAAAGAGTTTAAACTTTTGGCTTGAAATTCTGCATATAAATTTACATTTATTCTTTAGCATAATTACTCTTAAAACAATATGCAGCATTAATAAGTTAAATCAACTAAGATAAATGTAATTCTAAAGGAAAAATATATTACTGCCTGTTTTGAACACTTCTTTTTTGTGTATTAAATAATTTTCCTACTCTTTTCTTTAACAGATATTTTCCTTTTTTATTTAGTGTAATCATTAATGAATGCAGTCAAATGCACAAATCTTAATTAGATAACTCAATGAATTTTTCTTACATATGCATCCTTGTAACCATCCTCCCAAGATAAAAGAAAAAGAAAAGGCATAGTTTCATCACTCTCTGTGCACTTTCCAATCACCATACCAAACAGAACTTTATATAAAAGGAATCATGTACTGCTACTCTTCTGGCTTCCCTCACTCAACACGTGTGAGATTCTTTCATGTTATTATTGCATGTATCAGCTGTTTGTAGTACATTCACTTCATCACCCATGATGAATGTTTAATGTTTTCAGTTTAAAGCTGTTTTGAAAATAGTTTCTGTTTGCTCTAAATTCTTGGAAAAGTACTGGGTGTTGTCAAATATTTACATTTTTGACATTCAGGTGAGTGTGTGCTCTTATAGTATTGTTTTTAATTTGCATTTTCTTGATGAATAATAATAATGTTCAGCACCTTGTTATAGGTTTATCAGCTTTTCAGATACTTTGTTTTGTGAAGTTCTCTTAAATTTGAAGTTCACAACTTTCTAGCCACTGACAGGTACTGGTTTGTAGCCTGTCTGAAACTGGCCACACAGCATGAAGTGACCAGTGGGCCAGTGAAAGAAGCTTCATCTGTATTTACAGCCACTCCTATTGCTGGCATCCCCACTGGAGCTCACTTCCTGTCAGGTCAGCAGTGGCATTAGATTTTCACAGAAGCATGAACCATAAACTGTTCATCCATGGGGTCTAGGATGCACACTCCTTATGAGAATCTAATTCCTGATGATTTGAGGTAAATATGATGCACTTGAATCATTCTGACATCATCTCATCCCTTTCCCCACCCATGAAAAAATTGCCTTCTGTGAAACCTGTCCCTGATGCCAAAAAGCTTGAGGACTGCTATCTTGAAGTAATTTTTATTCATGTTTTTAAAAGAGAATTTCTTTTTTTTTTCTTTATGTAGTCTGGACATAACACCTTTGTCAAATATATGTATTATAGATATTCTCTTCCCAACTGTTCCTGGCCTTTTCACATTCTTAATGAATCTTTGATGAGAAGAAAGTTTTAATTTTGATGAAGTCTAGTTTATCATCTTTTTTCTTACGTTTAATATATCTTTGTATACCTCACAATTTAAAGCTATTCTTCTGTGTTTTCTTCTAGGAACTTTACTGTTTTGACTTTCACATTAATGTCTATGTCCTAAAGATAAAGAAATCTATGAAGTGCCTGAAAAAGAATTCAAAATAGTGATCTTAAGTAAACTCATTGAGATATAAGAGAACACAGAAAAATATTACAAAGAAATCAGACGACAATTCATAACCTGAATTAAAAATTCAAGTTATTGTAATGAAAGAACAAAGAAATCCTAGAACTAAAGAATTTAATGAATGAAATAAAAATATAGTTGAGAGCTTCAATACTAGACTAGATAAAGAAAAAGAATCCCTCTGCTGAAGCATGGCACCAGCATCTGTTTCTGGTGAGGGCTTGAATACATTTTTTAAATAAGTAGGGGAGAAGATTTGGAATGCTCTAAACATACACACACACAAGGCTGCAAATGTTCAAGGTGACATATGTCCCAATTACTCTGACTTGATAATTACAGATTTTTTACACGTATCAAAATATCACATGTATCTTTTAAGTATGAAACTTCATTATGTATCAATTTTAAAATGTACATTAGGGACATAGGTAACTTGATGTATCTCTGCTCAATGATGTCCCTTTCACCCCAAACTCAATCTTATCTATTAAGAATCACTTATATACATATTCTGGCTTGCCAGAACCTAAGAATATAAAATTCAATACCTATTTATGATTTAAAACTCTTAGGAAACTAGGGACATAGGTAATGTCCTAAATCCACACAAACCAATACCAACGTCATCTTTGATATGCAATATTGAAAATTTCAGTGAGAGCAAGAGTGCTTGTTATTACTACTACTATTCATCATTGTTTGGGATGTTCTAACCAAAGCAATAAGCAAAAAGTATTAACAAAAACTAAAACAAACAAAAGTTATAAATATTGATGTCTTTGTCTGCTTGTGTTGCTATAGAGGAATACCTAAGATGACATAATTTATAAAAAATGACATTTATTTTGCATCACAGTTCTTTAGGTTGTACAAGAAGCATGGCACCAGCACCTTCTTCTGGTGAGGGTGTAAAGCTACTTTCCTTATGGCAGGAGCCAAAGTGTGCGGGGATCAATAAGAGAGAGAGAGAAGTCCTAGGCTCTTTTTAATAACCAGCTTAAGAGGTTCTGGACCAAAGATGAAAGATTACTCCAAGGCATGAGATGAAAGAAAAACGGAGTCCCAGTTCTGTACAATCAACATGGCTTTTATTCTACCAGAGTGTAAGTGGAGTGAAATTCCTGATCAGGGAGGAATTCACACAAGGGCTATGGTGGATGGGGATTTTAAAGGGTCAGAAAGGCAGAAATTGGTTCATTCACTATTTCCTGGGAGGGCCATACACTCGGTCCTTCCTGGGTGGGTCAGTTCTACTGGGGCAGGTGGGTGATAAAGGGTTAGATACGCAGGGATTGGTCCATTCACTCTTTCCTGAGAAGGACATACACTTAGTCTTTCTTGCACGAGTCAGTTCTTCCTGAGTGGGTGGATGGGAAAGGGTCAAAGAGGCAGGGATTTGTCCATTCACTATTTCCTGTGAAGGATATACACTCAGTTTTCCTTACGTGGGTCAGTTCTACCTGAGCAGGTAGAGGGGAAAGGGTCAAAGAGGCAGGGATTGGTCCATTCACTATTTCCTGGGAGGAACATGTACTCCATCCTTCCTGGGCAGCTCAGTAATTTGATTCTATCACAGTTCATTCAGGAACTAATAAAGTGGGAAGTCTCACTACTATGGTAATGGCACCAAGCCATTCCTGAGGAATCTACCTTCATGATCCAAACACCTCCCACTGGGCCCCATCTTCAACATTGGGGATCAAATTTCAGCATGAGGTTTGGAGAAATCAAATATTCAACCTATAGTAATTGTAAAGAAAGAAACTAATATTGTCTTCAGATGACATCTTATAAATAGGAAATCCAAAAGACAGTTTCTGTATATTTAACAAGTGATATCAGAAAGGATGCTGGATGTAATGTCAATGTAGAACAATGAGTTACAATTTCTATAATATCAATATATGAAGAGGCACTGAAGAGAGCATTCAAACATCATTCACCTAAGACTGTTGTGCCAAAAAACAAAAAACATCTTTTAAAAAGTACTTTTATGAATCCATAGATACAACATGGTCATGAATTAGAAAATCCAATATTGTTAAAATAAACCAATATATACATTAGATATAACATCAAAATTTAAAAATTCTAAACAGATTATCTTGAGGACAATAACAAGATGATTCTGAAATTTACATGAAAATCCCAATGACCAATGATACCCACAATCTTAAAGTAGCATACAAAGGTTGAAGGACTAAACTCACATATATGAAAACTTACTAGTAATACAAGGTCTCCCCCCATTCAGGGATGGCCAAGGACTCCCATTTTCCAGGCCAACACAAACAGACTTTTTCTTTCCAAACTGCACTCTGTGAATACAGGCAAGACAAGAGAAAATCAGTTTTTCCAGTATTTCATGTAAGCTGGGCCTCTTCTGGAGTATTTCCTGCCTTTTTATTTTATTTTATTTTATTTTATTTTATTTTATTTTATTTTTTGCCCTGAAGTAGAAAAAAATCTACATTCACTTGTTAATTCACTCATTCATTCCCTAATCAACATCAAAGTCTGTCAAGTCCCAGTCAAATATAATTCTCAAGATCTCCCTAGTTACAAAACAGTATAAAACCCTTAGATAAAAAGACTGCACCAGGGATTTCCCTCTTGGGTCTCCCCCACTGCCAGAGGCTTTGGTGACTTTCCTTCCTTCTCTATTCCTTTTTATCTACTAAATTCTCCCTTATCACTGATCTCTGTGGTCCGTGGGTTCATTTTTCAAATCTATGAGACCAATGACCTACTGCATAAAGAAATTCTGACCACACTAGAAAGATACTGTTTTTTAGACAGTATGGCAGTGACACTAAAATAGAGAAATAGCCCAGTGGAATAGATTAAAGAGTCCAAAATCAGACCTATGCATATACATGGTGACCAGATTTATGACATAAATGGTACTACAAAGCAATAGGAGCAAATGTTCTTTTCAATAAATGGTGTTGGGTTAATTGGATATCCAAAAACATACACATCTTGGCTACTACTTGACCCTAAGCATGTAAGCAAATTCCAAATGGACTATAAATCTAAATGTTAAAGGTAAAACATTTGGAGGGAAACAAAAAATGTCTTCATGACCTTAAGGACTGGCAAATGTTCCTAGAGAGGACAGGAAAATAAGTAACTTTTTTGTTTTGGGGGGGGGGTGGTATTAATATGAGGATCCCTATGATTAGGTTACATTAATGACCAGAAGCTACAAAGAACTCAAGCAAATCAATAAGAAAGGAGAAAACAACCCCATTCATTATTGGGCAAGAGACAGGAACAGAATCTTTTTCCAAGAAGACAGAAGAGTTGACTTGAAATAAAAATTTGCTATATTCTATCAAATCAAATTTAAACACTTCAGTTTATTAAAAAACAGTATCAAGAAAGTGGAGAAGCATGTTCAGTTCATCAAAATGAAAGCTTATGAATAGCTAATTTACAAATGAGATATACTTATAAAATATTTTAAGTGTTTCCTCATACTTACTAAAAGTGATGAGATTATGACAGCAATAAAATCTAATTATTACTTAAAAAAATTTCAGTTCATCAAAAGCCAACATAAAGAAAATGAAAAAGAAGTTTTACATACATTTACAAGACAATCTCTGTATTTGCCATATTTGCACAAAGATAATCATCTCTTATCTAGAAGATTAACCTGATATAATCATCTCTTATCTAGAAGATTATCCTGAAGATTAACCAAGGAAAGTACAGATTCCCCACATTAACCAGAGGCAAGACAGGATATCAAATCGTTGGCATTGCAGAACAACAGACCTGAAGGCTGTAGGAAATGATAGGCATAGCCATCCCTAGAAAACTGCTTGATCTGTGCTACAGAATTTAAAGAGAGTGTAGGTGGTTACTCTGGGTTCCAGCAGTAGAGACACACAAGGTGAACTACACCTAATGCCATCTCTGACATTTTCAAGTACTATAGATCACAGGTGAAACCTCAAGCCTAGAAGTAAAACCCAAGCCCTGAAAATACCCTATGTCCAATATGAGTAGGAGTCATTCCAAATCAGTTTCAGCATGAAGATGGTGGTTCAATCTCAAGGCCAGTAGGAGATCCTTTCCCCAGACAAGAATCAGAGGGAACCCACTAGAATGAGGGCCTGGCCAAAGGGGCCTTAGCATAACCACACAGGTGCAGGTTCTAGAGCCTCTGGGAGATACTGATGAAGCCCATATGTTTTGTGGGGTTACTTGAGTGGAGCACACTCTAAAGAAGAGATACATGGACTGGGACTCATGTGCATCCCTCCTGAGCTTGGAATACCTGTCAGTCTGGCATTACCAGACCAGGCTTATACCAGACACTGCAAAGAGACTTAGACAATTTCCCAGGCAAATACTTCTACTGGGGTTCCCCTGATGTGAAAGCCTAGGACAAGGGTCTCCCCACTTGCCTAAGTCTGAAGGTGGTATTAGAGGGTTATTTATAGATTATATATGAGAAGTGAGGAACAGTCCGAGATTTTTGTCTTGAGAGGTTGGGTGAATTATATCATTCACTGACATGGGAACCCTGGAGAGGAACAAATTTGAGGCAAAGAGTAATTAAAAGCTTTATGTTGGCTATTTACATTTGAGACTCCCTATGGATAGATGTGTATAAGTAGAGACTCTCAGCAGGCTAAGAGACACACAAGCCTAGACTTGAGGTGAGTTATCTGTGTGGAGATTTAATGTGGAAATCATTAGAACATAGGGATAATGTGATAGAATAAAATAAGACTGAATCTGGAGAGGATACAGGTAAAGAGGGGAAGAAGGCTCATGATGCAGCCCAGAAGCATTACAATATTTCACAATCAAGCCAAACAGGAGGGGCCACAAATGAGGCCAGAAAAGATTTATTGCTGGGGCTTGATAGAATCAGGTGTGCCTGCCCAAATAGACCTGCCCCTCCCTGACAGGGTCAGGTTCACGACCTGCTCAGGAAGAGTCAGACTCATGTCCCTCCCAGGAAATAGGAATGCTGCCAATTGTTGCCCTCCCAGACCCCTTAAATCCCCATCCACCATAACTCACAGGTGGAATTCCTTTCTTAATTTCACCCTACCTGCATCCAGGTAGAAATAAAGACCACATCATTTCTACAGAGCAGGGATTCCATCTTCCTTTGTTTCACGCCTTGGAATCTTTCACCCTTGGGTCCAGAACCATTCATATGGTGCTATGATTCACTGGGGAGAAGCCCCTTTGTGGGGCTGAAAATGTTTCCCACCAAACCTAACAAAACAGCCCCTTATTCCCATGAGATGAAGAGAAATGGTACCCTCTCTGATCTTGCCTAACATCCGTCCACTTAATACTGAGGTGAGCCCCTATCTAAAAACTTTCCTCTTCTTTCCTCTTCCCTTTCCTACTCTACCTCCTCCTCTACCCACCCTCTCTTTCTGTGCTCTTAAGTATTCGTACATGATCTCTCGGCTCCTTTTACCCACCTGACTGGCAGTTGCATAGCAGAGGCTTGGTCCTCTCTTTGATTTTCCCTCTGATGCTCTACTGTGGGCCCAGACCCCTCCAACTGTTTAAGGTCACATGCGGAGGCCAGGCCCTCTTTTGACCATAGTCATGAGTGGAGAGTCCAGGTAATCTGATGCCAGCCTCATAAGTTCATTGCCCTACCATGGGACTGGATCATTTTCGGTCATTCAGTGAACCAGATTCACACATCTAGAATCTTTCCGGAGGTCTCGATCACTTTCCAGCTGACAGCTGCACACAGAGGCTGGGTCCTGTCTGGCTGCAGTCTCAGTCGTTTTGTTCCCCTTTTTCCCCTTCAACAGTTCCCTTTATTTTCAGCTAACAGCCACCCACAGAGGCCGAGTCCTCTCTGGTTATAGTTTCAGTGATTTTCATTCCTCCTTTCCTCCCTTGAAAATTCTCTTTATATCTTACCTTTAATCTCACTTATTTTCTACCTCCAGTTTTCGCTATTGGCACCATTCAGTAAATGAATTCCTCCTTCCTCACCTCTAAGCTGTCTTCTAACTCATCTGAAACCTCTACATCTCTACCCTGACCAGAAACCTAAATGTCTCTTTTTTTTTTTCTGTAATACTCCTTGGCCTATGTACAAACTTGACAGTGACTTACATTGGCCTGAACATATCTCCTTTGATCATTCAATTCTCACTAATCTCAATAATTAGTGTAAAAAATTGGGCAAATGGTCAGAGATTCCCTACATCCAGGCATCTCTCTTACTCCAAAATATTCCTTCTCTGCTTCCATCTTGCAAACACTCTCAGAATCTCCTGGCATGTGTAACACCGGCTTCTCCAGACCTATTGGAATTTCCATTGTCTGTCCCTACCCTGGCAAATAGCTCTTCCCCTTTTACCCTTCCACAGACCCTCCTGTTCTTCTCCAACCTTCCCCCTACAATCCCTCCTCCGTTTTCTCAACCAGAATACCTGAAAAATTCCTCTGTATGGGATACCTCTCCTCTGTCTATATCCTCCCATCATTCGCCCATTCTCATTGCCCTCCAACCCCCACATCCACATCCTTCCCTTAAACAATACCCCTTCCCCCCCCCACTGCCCCTCACCCACCCTCCACCACATATGGTAGAAAAATGGCAGAATTCCCCCCAGACCCTGAGACCCCTAATGAGATCTCATTGATCTTGCCTTCAAGGTGTGGGAGCACCTCTCAGAGCTCCAGTTATCAGTGTCCACCATTAGGTAAAACCCAGCTACTTCTTAAAACTCCCAGGGACATTCCAAAAAAACCAAAATCTTCCTCAAGATCATGCTTTAAGTGCAGCAGACCAGGCTAATTGGCAAAACAGTCTAGAAAGGTCTTCACTGAAAGTCTGACTGCCTAGGGTTTTTTTTCTGAAGATCTAGTTTTGCAGTCACTCCGAAGACCTAACACCTGACCTGTGCCTAGCTGCAAAAGACTGATGACCCCCAGAAAGTCAGGATGCCCCCAGGACACAATCATGGAAAGCTAAACTCTGGGTATTTTTCTTAATAGAATGTAAGCCATTCCTTTTCTATAAGCACAGGACAACTTCTTCCATGCTGCCACCTTATAAAAGTTCTCAAAAAACAGGCAGAGATCTTGGTGATGGGTATTGCACCATTCCCCTACTAGGTGGAAACGGCCTCTCAGGATTACTAGTGGTCCTGACAATTCCTGGTTATTGCATGTGATAGAGCCACTAATTATGTTATTTTTTTTTTCATTCTCAATTTTAGACCTGTAACCTTCACCTCATCTCACCATTTATTAACCAGACAGTCACCAGAAAACAACTCCCCATATCCTTGCCCTACTGGATACTAATGACCTCAGAGTGAAAAAGCCAAAGAATTCCTGTAAATGCCATTTACCTCCCCCTTCCCTCCCTCTCCCATTCTTTTTACAGGCGGCCCACACAGCCCCTCCTATAGAAGGAAGCAGTCAAAGAGACACCATGCTCATCACCCTTCCTCCTTATAATAAACTAAAGAGGCTGGTATGATAGAATCAGGTGTATCTCCCCAAATAGACCTGACCCCCCCAGCAGGGTCAGGTTCATGACACACTCAGGAAGGGTCAGACTCATGTCCCTCCCAGGAAATAGGAATGCTGCCAATTGCTGCCCTCCTTGACCCTTTAAATCTCTATCCACCGTAACCCATGGATGGAATTCCTTTCTTGATTTCACCCCACCTGCATCCAGGTGGAAATAAAGACCATATTATTTCTACACAACAGGGGTTCTGTTTTCCTTTGTTTAATGCCTTGGAATAATCTTTCATCCTTGGGTCCAGAACCTTTCAGGGATATAGAAAAAACAAAGCTGGATTTTGTTTTTTCTCACTGACTAGTTCCCCCCATAGAATTGCCCAACTTGATATCTGACACTGACAAGCCCAATACTCGAGACAGACCTCTAAAGCCAGACCTTGCCTCATGTATCATTCCAGCCTTGACTGTCCATGACCAACCTAGAAAGAAACTAAATTTGTGCATGACTAATCTAGAAAGAAACTGAATTTGTGATGACATTTTTAGGTGTGATTTCTGATTGTTATTAAACTCTTAGTATTCCTCACTACTTTCCCTTGTTTACTCTGAATTTTATCAGCATATAGTTTGTGTAGTCTATTTGCTTGCTAAAAATATACCCAGACACTGGATGTGAAATTAACAAGGCATAAGTATTTACTTTAGTGATTTTATTTTGGGGCCTAAGCTGCTGACACTGAGATAGTACCTATTATGCTAAGACTACCTTAGAAGACTGATTTATTTAAAACAAAAACTAGAGTTAGTATTGTCTTGGTTAATATTTAATATTAAAATAGGACATTAAGAAAAAAATGAAATTTGTATCCTATTTATTAATATTTAATGTTTGGATAAGGCATGTGAGTTATGTATATATTCAAAATATTCTACTCTAATGTTAGTGTTCTGAAAAGTGTTTTTACAGCTCATGTTTATAAAACACATTGTCATAGCAATTTTTAAAAATAATTTCTGTGTACATTCTAAAATTTTTGAAAATCTATTTTGGTACGAGAATTTAGATTATACCAGTTATTTTTTTGGCTCAAATTTGATTATGATTTCAATGTGTTTACAGATTATAACATTTTACCTGTCAGAACTTTATAGTGGTACATATTATAGGATTCATTTCAGAGGTTGCACTTAACACTGATGACATTTCTAACTATAATACAAGTGTGTGTCTACTACTCACCTTACCACCCATTACTGTCTGTTATTAAGTAAAATGATGACTATGGTAGGCAGGCTCTACGACAGCCTCCAGTGATTACCACTTCCTGGTTTTCATACCTTTGTGTGATCCCTTCCTCTTAACGTTGAACAGGACTTAGTGACTTGCTTCCAATGAACAGAATATGACAGTTCCAAGATTTGGTTATAAAAAGCCTGTGACTTCCATCTTAGGAGCTCATTCGCACACACTCCCTTGCTCTCTCTTGGCTCCCTCACTCTGGTGGAAGTTGGTTGACATTAGTGAATAAGTATATTCACACTAAAATGCTATTGACTTTTTTACTAAAGCCTTCCCTAATATTTAATTTCTCAAGCATTTGTAAAAGTATAATGCTTAAGCCTTAGTAAGAGTCTTCTAATGGTAGAGTATAGCACTATTTGGTATTGTTTGGGTACAGCCACATTCCAATTGCCTGTAATTGCATCATTTCTGCTTTGGAGAATTCCTCTAAGACTGGAAAAATACAGATTGTGCAAATTGTCAATTGAAAAATGACTGTTTTAAACATCTAGTGACTTCAATAATTATGTATGATGTAAATATTCATATGTTAATGTTCACTGCCTACATTCATTAGCCACCTACCTCATTCATGAGGTGATGGCAACCTCAATTCTGTCAGTTTCATTTTGGTCTCATGACAGTTCTTATATCTTTCTGTTTTAAAATAATTGATGCAAATTATTTTAAAAGATCATTAAGGCACCACCCAGGGTTAGGGAAATGCCTGCACTCAACACTATTTTGATAACTATTCTAAATTATCATTTAACTTGTGAATATCTCTTTAAGAGCTTTCTTAAGGCTCTTCAGGCCTTTGGCCTGAAACATTTTAGGAGCTTGAGCTCTTGCTCAAGTGATATATCAAGGTTCTCATGAGGTTAACGTTTTCAATATTATTTCTCTATTCAGTTATCTGCCTGAAAACAAACACTTGCACCAAATCTTGCTACTTTTAGCCCAAGCTTCTATGCCACTAACTGCTTGGTACCTTAGGTTCTTCTACACTTGCTATTTATTAGTCTCACTGGATTTGAATCTAGGCCCTAACATCTAAGCTGAGATTTGCTAAATTTTGCCATTCAATTTGATACCTCTTCTAGGGAGCCTGAATTCACATGCATTCAGCTTCTGACTCTCATCAGTAGTCTGCCCCAAAGTTCCAGGGTGTTATACATAGTGTCAATCTAGACTTCAGCTAGTTAGGTGTTACCATGAAAACTATTCTAATCCAGACTTCTGACTCTCATCAATAGTCTGCCCAAAACTTCCAGGGGGTTATACCATAGTGTCAATCGAGACTTCAGCTGGTTAGGTGTTACCATGAAAACCATTCTAATCCAGACTTCCTTATCACCTCAAGCCCATCTATTCCCAAGGAATAGCCAACTCCATTGTGTTTTTATCTTAGACAGTGTAGTCGGGTCTCTTCTAACATACCCTGACTTTTTATTTTACCAATCCCCTATTCCATAAACCAGCTGTGTTCTCAAGAAAGTGAGGAATTTTGGAGAATTCACCTGTACTTAAATCCAAACTTCTGTGTTCTAGAGTAGGTCCCCTTGTCCCATCCATCTTTCCTAAGAATTTAGCCTCCATATCTGCTCTACCCCTCTGGATTTCTCCTTTCCCCATGACTCTTAAGTAGAATTCTGTTTTCTCATTTCATCATTCTTTTTACACACACAGTCTCTCTCATGTTAGGAATCTATTTTACCTAATACGGGAAAATAAATAACAAACATTTCCAAAAACTTCAGTATACTGGCATGTTATATAGATCCAAAAGTTTTTGCAAGGCATTTTAAGTATTCATCCAGCTCTGGAGGCTAAGAAGTCCAATGTCAAAGGGCTTCATCTAGTGAGGGTCATCTTTCAGTGGGACCCTTTGAAGAATCCTAAAATGCAGCAGACCAACATGTGATAAGGAGGCTTACTATGCTATCCCAGGTCTCAGGAGAGGACACATATTCAAATTATACCAGTATCTCCAGGAGAGAATAGATAGAATTTGATCTGACTTTTACATTAGTGTCTATTCCTAGATTACTAGCCTACTTCACTCATGAAATAATGGGCACATTTGAGAAACAAAAGTACCAGTGTGAATAATTACAGTGGGTGAAAGAGCATATGGAATGAGGTGAGATTATAAACAAGGACCACATTGGGCAGACATTAAACTTCAAGTTTAGGGGTTTAGATGATATTTGTCACACAATAAGAAGACACTAAAGGCTTTATACTGAAAAACAATAGCATCACTCTTGATGCTTCATAAAACATAGAATGATAAAGAATGAGTCAGAAATCAGGAAGACCAACCAATAAGGAGAGAAGCTAAAGTGGTAATTTAGGAAGGAGATGATGTCGTTTAGACTAGGTGGTGTCAGTGACGATGAAGAGAAAAGAAACAAGTTGAGGGCATATTGGGGAGGTACAAATAATTATACTTGCTAATAAATTGGATAGGGAGGGTGGTGAATAAGGTGGAATCAAGCAAGATATCAGAGCCATTAACCTAAGCAGTTGAGTATATTATAATGACATTTACTGTGAAAAACGACAAGAGAGGAGAAATAGATTTGGGGGAACAAAGTGGGAGCATGTATGATTTAAGACTCGAACTTTGAATGTATTAAATGTGAGATATCTCAAAAATATACAAATGGAGATGTTAATCTAGGCAGTTGCTTACATGGATCTGTAATGCAGAGGACAGGATTGCATTAGAGCTATAAATATGGGTGAAAATTAATGCTATTAACGAGTATACTAAAGGAGATAATGAAGAGAAAAGAGAAGACAGCCTAAGGTAGAGAGGTATGAACAATAACATTTTAAAATAATAAAGGAGAAACCTATCGAAAAAGATAAAGAACAAATAATAAGCAAATCCCATAAAGGGTCTAGAATCATAAAAGTCAGGAGTAGTGTTGAATTTTATTAAATGCTTTTACTGCATGTATTTACAAAATCATGTAGTTACTTTTTATTTTAATTAATGTGATCAATTATATTGATTGGAATTTTAATATTAACCCAACCTTGCATTCCTAAGAAATAACCAGAATCAACTATGATGACTTTTCTTATATTTTCTTATATTCAGTGAGGTAGAATAACTAAGGAGTAAACAAACATGGAATAAGTCACCTCTACCCTCCAGGGTGAGATTAAGGCATCACTGGCCATGGCTCACAGGATGACAGGAAAGTCCATGATGTATTCCAAGTGGGGATGACAAACCGCAAATCACCTGGGGGTGTCCAGCCCAGTGGGGAGACTACTGGGAAGCTGACTGCTGAGTTGTTGCTGAAATTCACTGGATAGCCACCTTCTGGGTGTCGTACGTTCTATGGGCTGCCTCACATTCAGGAGGCACATTTGTTTTAATGAAAAGCACATCAGAACTAGGAACCTTCTAGTAACAAATCTTAACATTGTGCTAATTGGCAAAAGAGAAATGTTTATAGACTCTAACTATACATCATAAAGCAGGGCAAAGAATGGTAGACTTCCAGCTGAGAAATAAGAAACTGGTAACTGCCAGCTTGAACATAGTTAAAATAGCTTTTTAAAAATTCTTATTTGCTAGTTCTAATATCTATGTCTCTTAGGACTAATTTCTTTGACTTACTTTTTTCTTGATTAGAAGTCACATTTTCCCTTTTTTTATATGCTTACTAATTTTTAATATGTACTAGTAATTGTAGATGATATTTTACAGAGCCTCTGGACTCTGTTACTGTTTTCTGGTGGTGTTAATTTTTGTTCTAATAGGCAGCTAAATTATTGGCTAATCACATACAAATTGTAGAGGTTTGGTTTTGCACTTTTTGGAGTAGGTCTTATGGTTTATGATTAGACCTAGCATGAATCCTTTAGATTTAGAACCTTTTCTCCGACAGCATGGAATTCGTGGAGTTTCCATGACTAGCTTGAATTTACCAAGACTCAACCCAGACAGACTCAAATTTTAAACTCTATCTCCCTGACAGAGGGTAGCAATCAAGATCTCTTGCAACTTTTCAGCTGTTGTTTTCTGACTTTCCCCTGGATATGTATATCAGACATTAGCCAAAGATTTGAGGAGAGGTTATGCACAGATTTGGGGGCCCTTTCTTCTGTGGCTTCGTCCTTGCTAAGATTTCCCCACTCAATTTCCAACTCTTCAAGTAGCTTTCAACTCTGTCCTCTGCCATGCTGAGTCAATAACACAAGAGCTCTCAGCTTAGTTTCAGCTCTTCTGTGCCTTTCAGACTAGATTGTTCTCTCAGAGAAAAGCCATGTCAAGAAAGGCGAACCTCATCCAGCAATGTTTTCTTCATTCAAGGGTCATATCCACCCCAATTCCTACCCTGCTTTTTTGTTATAATTTCCTGAGACTAACTACTCTTCTCCTACTTGTATGAGAACTAGACAAGATGATTTCTAAGAGACATTCTCACTCTAAAGGTTTTCAATACAACTTTGAGCAATAAGTGGGTTGAAGCACACATGGAAATGAATATGTGTATTTATTGACAGAGTTATAAATTGTCATTTTAGTACAATGTGCACTGTAAAGTCAGTACATACTGACTGTAGATCTAGATGGAAAATTATACTAGAGTATAATAAAATGAAAACAATACAAAAAAAGTAGGTGTACAATAATTTGTCTGTTTTACTCTTTCAGAATCAGCATGTGGTATTATGTCTTCATAATAAATAACTTTGTTTAGTTAATGGAACAACATGCTAATCAAATGTGTATAAGGCAGCCCCCAGGTTATAAATATTTGACTTACATACAAATTGCACTATTACAGTAAGTCCCCAAGTTACAAACATCCATATAACTCGCATTTACAAATGGAGGCTACTACAGGTCAAAAGTAAATATAGCTGTACCAACTTATATACAAATTCAACTTAAGAACAAACTTACAGAACCCAGGGACTACCTATCTACACAAAAAAGAGACCACAGTGCCGAAATCATATTTTTCTTGAATTTTTGCTATGCTCCTCTTTGGAAACATCTGAATGGTTCTGCATGGATAAATTATTGCTCCAGCCTAATCCATTGAACATGGATGGTCGCCTGGGTCAAGCACCAGGTCACAGCTGGAAGAATAGAAGTAATTGGGGGAAGAATTTATAGCTCCATAATAAGCCTGTTTCTTCCTTCTCTCATTAACTTGTCTGAAGTTCCATTTCTTTGCAACCATAAGCTGCTCATGGCTTCATCCTTTTCAGATAGACCTCAAATAAATCTATACTTGTCATAAAAATAAATTAAGTGGTGAGTTAATAAGAAGAGCTCTGTGTAGGGGTAAAAAGTCATCAACCTCTGTCTGCAGAGTGGAGATGTTACAGGGAGCCTGTCTGTATTCCTTTTTCTCAATTTTATTAAGTTCTTCTGTTGCTATTCTTTTATTAGTGTTAAAGAAAATCTTCCATGCTGCAAAAAAAAAAAAACACATGTAAGTATAAAGAGAAATTTCTTAAATCTCCCTTAACCTCACTATCCAGAGACAGTTACTATTATATAAACATTTTAGTTTATGAATTTGCACACACAAACACACACACCCCCAAATACAGAAGCAGCATTCACCTCCTTACTCAAATGTACATCAATATCATTAGTTATAGTGGTAGTATATTGCACAGATATACATACTTTTAAACTTTATGTTATCAGACCTCTACCAATGGATATTAACTTACTTGTTTATTTTGTTCTTTGAATGATACTAAAATAAGTATCCTTATACATGTATTATTTTTTATTATTTTTATAAGTTCCTAGAAGTTAAATTGCTAGGTCAAAGGATATAGACATATGTAAAGCTTTTCATGGATATTAACATGGAACCTCCCAAATTGAACATACCAATATCTACTCCCACTGTGATGTGAGAGTTTTCTTCACTTTTGAGACACACATTACACCTAAACCTTTGAGTACAAGCAATAGCAATGATAATGACAAGGCTAACCTTTTTGAAATGCTTGTTGTGTGTTAGCATCTTCTCCTAAGCAACTACTGCATCATGGTCCCATATAAGTTTAAAACAATTCTATAATGTAAGTACTGTTATTATTCTTTTACAGATGAAAGGCAGAAATGCAAGGAAACAACTAGTCAGGTCAACAATTAGCAGAGGTAATGCCAGGGTTTGATCTTAAGCATCTCATTTTATGGGCTGAACTTTTATTGGAATCTCAAGAAAAAAAATTTGACATGACTAAGGGCCTGGCATAAAGCCCTCGGTATGAGAGCTTGCAACTTTCCTTCTTACTCCTCGGACACCACACTTTCTTGGCATCCTTCCTAGCTCTCGAGAAGGTCCTTTGAACTCCTTTGCTGGCTCCTCCTCTGGCTAATTCCTAAATTGTATGGTACTCAAGGCTTAGTCCTGGACTTGTACCTCTTCTCTTCTCACCTAGTATCTTAGGTGATCTCTTTCAGTCTCATCACATTAAAGGCCACAAGAAGGACAATGATTCCCATATTGTAGTCCTGACTGTTCCTCAGACTCCTATACCCAGATGCCTTCTTCTTTACTCCACTACGAGGTCTATCAGGCTATTCAAATTTAAGGCAGCCAGAGCAGAACTCATGAGGTTCCTTGAACCTGCTACTCATTTGTCTTCCACCTCTCAGCAAGTGGTATCACTAGCACCAAGATTCTCAGACCAAAATCTGAGTTATCATTCTTATCTTTTCTCTTCCACATCCATTCTATGAGTAATTTCTGTCTACTGTATCTTTAAAACATATTTCAAATTCATCCTTTTCTCCCTATCCTCACTATTACTCCCTAGCTCAAGCCCCCATCAGATCTAATAGCTACCCTCACACTCTCTATGACCAATTCTCTATATAACATTAAGAATTATCTTTCAAAAATATAAATATAATCATATATCACCATAATTTAGAAATTTTCAATTACTTCCCAGGAGATTTAGAATAAGATCAAAATTCTTACTCTAGCTTATCATCCCTTCATCGCATGGGTCTTGCCTACTTCTCGTTTGCGGTAAGTACCACTTTCCTCTGACCACTATGCTAGAACATTCTACTCTTCTTTCTGCTACTTGAAAACCTCAAATTCATTCCAAACATACCTTTGCACTAGCTGTTCCTTTGCTAGGAATATTCTTCCCATTAATACCATGGTTCTCAACCAGAGGAATTTTGCCTCCATGGGGGTGTTTGGTAATTCTTCCTCAGACATTTCATCATGACTGAGAGGTGCTACTGGATTCTAGTAGTAAAGACTAGAGATGGCCCCCAAACCCCACAATTCACAGGCTAGCACCCCTACAAATAATTTCCTGCCCCAAAATTTTGGCAGTGGGAAAGTTGAAAAACCCAGTCTTTATCAATGCATGACTGACTCTTTCTTATTTTTCAGATTCTAGCATATACATTTTAACTCTTCAAAGGCCATTATTGATCAATAAAACCTAAGTCTCTTAATATTATAATAGCTCCCTTTAATTCCCTACAAAGCCTTTGTCAATCCTTGATTTTTTTTTTCATTTGTTGATTAGTTTACTTGCTCATTGTGCATTTCTCTAGATTATAAATGAATGATAGTAAGGATATTTTCTTGTTAAGCATTGTACCCAGAGCGGTGCCTGTGGCTCATAGGAGTAGGGCACTGGCCCCGTATGCTGGAGGTGGTGGGTTCAAACCCAGCCCCAGCCAAAAAACTGCAAAAAAAAAAAAAATTGTATTCCAAATACCAAAAGCAGTTTCTTCCATGTATAAAGGCTTCATAAATATTACCAGTGGGAATGAAAAACTGAGACTGTGATGTTATTTCTTCAGTGGAAAGGTTGAGAATACTGATCACCATACTTGCAACTTCATAGAAGGAATCTTGGATTAAATGTAGGTCATTCCACTAGGACAGAAAGATGAGCATGATGGGTGATGGCCCAGGGATGTCCAAACTTTTTTCATCTCTGCTACACATTGGAGAAAGAGTTGTCTTGGGCCACACATTAAATACACAAACAGTAACGAAAGCTGATGAGCAAAGAAAAGGCCTGTGCCTATCCAGCACCAGAGATAAGCAAAACATTCTTCATATATTCCGCATTCAGAGGGCACAGGTTGAACACCCCTGGGAGGGCAATCACATGACATAGAGGTAGAATCCCAGGTAATTAAATCATTTGTAAGGTCTCCAGCAAAATTAGCAGCATTGCAAAGAAGAGGGAGGTTTTAGTCAATGGCAGCAAATACAAACGTGGCAACAGGAGCCTTGGGCAGCTCAGTGGAATTCTAATTCACCTTTCCTTCCCCTCTGGCTATCACCTGAGACTTCTAAGTGGGCTTAGACTTGTACTGGAGTGCTCTCCGAGAAGAAAGGAGAAGAACCTGAGTATGGGAGGGAGATTGGCATCAGTAAGATCAAAGACTCTTCTAAAACACAGCACTCATTAGACTCAGTTTAATTAATATTTCAATCAACTAAATACACACCTAGACTAGTACTTGCAGCTGTTCTACCTCTGCTGTAAGAGAGGCAGAGTGAGGTGGAGGGTAGATAAAACACAAATGAGGTACAGACAGACACATTCCAGGCACAGGGTCAGTTCCAGCTGTCGGTAAGAGGACAATAGTGGCCATTCTGTCAGAGGCCTGGGGGCAGAGAACAAGATCTACTCCAAGTAAGGACCTGGCATCAAAGATGCAAAAATCAAGTAATATGATTCCTGAAATGGAGCTGGTACTCAGTCATGGGGGCTCCAGAGCAGGCTATATATCACTAAGCAGAAAGAAGGCAGGCACTGAGTTAGGACTCCAACCCAAGAGTCTGGGGACTCAAGAGGTGATAACAAAAGGTAGAATGAGTAAGAACAAGGCACAATCCAAGTACTGTTGATTGATTCACAGCACATGTTACCAATGCAGGACTTCTAGCGAGGATGGAAAAATTAATGTGTGGAACTTTTGACTGTGAAGACACAAGACCAGCTCAGGCAGAAGTCAATGTATTTTCTCTATTTAGAGTGGTCTGGAGGCAAGCCCTGGTGATTGGTTTCCATAAAGAGGTCCATATTGGGCAGCAAAGGTTAACACTTAGTCAGGGTAAAATTGTAAGGAGGTCTTAATGATAGCATGGCAAAAACAGTAAGTTACCAACTGACAGCTATTCTTCTTTCCTTTCATAGTAAAATAGCCCTGGTTGATTTTGGACAACAATAACTCCAGTTAAAAATCTCATTTCTCAGCCTCCCTCTCAGCTATGTCTACCTATATTATCTGCAACCCTCAGCTGTAAGTGCCTAAGATTTAGTCAAATTGATGAAGTGTTCTGTGGGATGTCCAGGAAGGCCAGGGGAGCTGCCTCAGCTGCAGTGAATTTTTTTCTATTTTTCCTCCTTTCTGTTGGTGATGGCTCTAAGTGCTAAGTTATATTAGACCATGAGGTGCTCTTGAGACTAGATGCTGTGACTGGAAGCCAGAAACTAAAAATTGCATAACACAAAAATAGACAAAGGACAATTGCTAGACAAAGGAATGGAATTGCCATACCAGTCAGGGCCTGCCTTCCTCTGGACTTAACTTTTTCTTTTTCACAAGACAGAGAAATAAAGATCCATTTGCTTTCATCACTATTGACTCAACTTTTCCATTATGTGCAGCTTCCCCGAATCTCAGTCAACCCATCCAGTTAAGGAGTGGGGCGGGCTGACTCTAGGGCAGCCCCATAATCCCACCCCCTGGTGCTCCTGCCCTCAGATGATCACATTCCCCTGAGTGTGGGCAGGACCTGTTTTTGCTTCTCATTAACAGAAGATGGTAAAGTTGAAGGGATGCCACTTGATGTTTACATTATGTACATGAGAGTATGTCTTATACGGACATTCTAGAGATTCTGGCTCCCTAGCTGGCTTTGAAGAAATAGCCATGTCAGAAGGTACACATGGCAAGAAGCTGAGAGTGGTTTTCATCCAACAGCCAGCAACAAACCAGGTCCTCAGTCCTACACCCACAAACAAGTGAATGCTGCCAACAACACCAGTAGGCTTGGAAGTGAATGAGACACAGCCCATCTTGCAGGTTTTTGAGACCCTAAGCAGAGAAACCAGCTAAGCTATGCTAAGACTTCTAATCCACAGAAACTGTGAGATAATAAATGTATGTTGTATTAAGCTCCAGAGTTTGTAGTAATTTGTTACGTAAAAGTATATTCCTAAGAAGGCACCCATAGCTCAGTGGGTGGGGTGCTGGCCACATACCCTGAGGCTGGCGGGTTCAAATCCAGCCCCGGGCCAGCTAAAATCAGCAATGACAACTGCAACAAAAAAAATAGCTGGGTGTTGTGGCGGGCACCCGTAGTCTGGGCTACTTGGAAGGCTGAGGCAAGAGAATTGCGTAAACCCAAGAGTTTGAGATTGCTGTGAGCTGTGATGCCACAACACTCTACCAAGTGTGACATAGTGAGATTCTGCCTCAAAAAAAAAAAGAAAAAGAAAAAAAGTATATTACTAACACAAGGAGTCTCCATTGAACCTGGAGTTCTCAAAATTTCCTAGGCTATCGTTCACCTAACCTTACAAATTTACTTCTCTATTTTGTGGAATGTGTATATGTGGATTTCAGTTACCTGACTTCATCTATAATGTGAAATGTATTGAATGAACATCAAAAAGTAAAGGTGTGATCTTTGTGAATACTTTTAAATGCTCACTAAGTG
The DNA here is from genome assembly GCA_963575145.1 of Galago senegalensis. Taxonomy (NCBI): domain Eukaryota; kingdom Metazoa; phylum Chordata; class Mammalia; order Primates; family Galagidae; genus Galago; species Galago senegalensis. Next base: position 50,893 of record CAUYTI010026025.1, read on the forward strand.
CCTTCACTGCCACCTTCATTAAAGACAGGCAAGAGACTAGCTAGGGTCTTTCCGGTTCCTTGAAAACAACAGCGGATAGAAGCCCTTCTTGTACTTGCACAATGTGCCATGTAAAGCACATTAATATGCACTTTTTATATTCAAAAAGACAGAAGCAGAAAAGATTCACATCTCCCCAGAGATGTGATGATTAAATAAACATTGAGATTAATGCACTTTTTATATTTAAAAAGGAAGAACCAGGAAAGAAAATATCACAAGTTCACATCTGCCCAAAGATATGATGAAGATTAAGCAAACATTGAAATTCTCAGACAGAAGAGTGCCATGGAACTCCAAAACATTGTTATTAAATAATGTAGTGTAAAACTGAGGTTCTAGGAAGAGGAAAACCTTGGAAGTAATTATTAAATTCAGTGTAGAACATTTACATTAAATAAATACTTCTTTTAAGGAATGCAAAATGTTAAGTATATCCTTAATCTGCGAAATATGAGTGATCCAATTTGATAGATTCCTACCTGTCAATCAGTGCTATTAAAAAATGACAGATGGGCCGGGCCTGGTGGCCCACACCTGTAATCCCAGCACTCTGGGAAGCTGAGGCTGCTGGAGCACCTGAGCTATGGAGTTTGAGACCACCCGGATCAAAAGTGAGGCCCTGCCTCTACTAAAAATATGAAAACTAGTCAAACATTGTGCTGGGCACCTGTAGTCCCAGCTACTGGGGAGGCTGAGGAAACAGGATCTCTTGAACCCAAGAGTGGGAAGTTACTGTGAGCTTTGACACTATGGTATTCTATCAAGGATGAGAGAGTGAGACTCTGTTTAAACAAAAGGAAAATAAATGGCAGATCACCAGATAAACACAGATAGCTTCTAACTGTGTCATCCAAATCAAATGTATTATATTGTATGAAACATAATTATTCTCCATGTTGTAATAATTAAATAACATAAATAGGAAGGGTCAGAGACAAAGAAGTTTTATTCACATACTTTTGAGTTAATAAATAGTACATAATTGAATAAACAGTAAATAAACATTAGTTAATAAAGCAGCTGTGAGTCAATGTTTTCCCATAAGTAATGTTTGGGGGGTGGGGTGTGGACAAGAATAATGAGTATATAATTTAGTTTTAAAAATTTCTTCATGAAGATGCTGTAAGTACAATTACTTCCAGTATGTGTTCTTAGAGACAAAATATGTGAAGCATTAGTGGTGAGTCCAATATTTACAACTAAAATAGACCTTTTCATATGAAGCTTAGTTATCCAGGTATAAAATTTTTCCAAACTAGGCATTTAGCACCTATTAATTTGCCTCAAGCATGATAGTTGTTGACCTTCTCTCTATCCTCTAGCCCTCCCCAAAGCAACAAATAACCAGAAAAAATTATATTGTGATCCTTAAATATTCCATATGGCTCTTTCAAAATATAATGTTTGAATGGGAAAATACTTTGACTGGCAATTGTAAATCTTAATCTTGTTCCATAACCTTTGTGGTTAGTGGTAAGTCCTTCCTATTATGGCAATATGTTGACTATAACTCTTAGTTGTCAGTAATGCTGTGAGTTGTTAACATTTTATATCTTTAAAGGAAATTTTACATTGGCAAGTGGAGGGGGAAGAATTTAAGAATTTGGCAGACTGGAGGATTCTGGGAAGATGGCCGACTGGTAGCAACCCTGGTCAGAGGCTCCTGAGCAAAGGAAGAAAAACTGCTTGGAATCAAAATCTATGAAGCCAAAGACAGGGAGCTGAACCCAGAAAGAAGTTCGGAAAGCTGTAAATCTAAGGAAGATAATTTAAGAACACAAAATACAGGTACAAAGTGGGCCCCAGAACTGCTTGCTAGAGCCACCTGCCTCCTGCAGGTGGCTGGTGGCGACACAGAAGTCCTCTGCACCAGGAAGGCACAGAATGACCTGGTAGAGCCTTGCGCACTCCTGCAGGTGGCGGCAGACCAGTCCCCCACTCTGGGAGGACCCAGAACTGCTTGCTAGAGCCATGCGCACCACAGGCGGCAGAGGAAACCCCTGCTCCAGGGTTCTGGGCAGGTCCAGAACTGCCTGCTAGAGCCGCAAGCCTCCCACAGGCGGCGGCTGGCCGGAGAGGAGTTCCTCTGTTCCAGGCAGCCACAGAAGTACTTGCTAGAGCTTTGCGCACCCCCACGGGTGGCAGCGAATGAGTCCCCCACTCTGGGAGGACCCAGAACTGCTTACTAGAGCTGTGCAATCCACGGGCGGAGAGGAGATCCCTGCTCCAGGGCTCTGGGTGGGCCCAGAACTGCTTGCTAGTGCCACAGGTATCCCGCAGGCAGTGGCGGAGGAGTCCTCTATTCCAGGCAGACCAAAAACAGCTTTCTAGAGACACCCACACCACACAGGGGCCGCGGAGTAGTTCCCCGCTCCAGGCACCTGTGCTGGGTGGGCCCAGAACTGCTTGCTAGAGCCATGCGTGCCCTGCAGGAGGCGGTGGAGGAGTCTAGGACTCTGGGCAGGCCCAGAACTGTTTCTTAGAGCCACATGCCTCCCATAGACAGAGGTGGAGGAGTTCCCCACTCCAGGCTCCCACACTGAGAGGGCATAGATCAGCTTGCTAGTGCTGCACACGTCTAACAGGCAACAGTGAAGGAGTCCTCCGCTCTCCCCCAGCTAATCTGGTGGGGCTGAAATAAGATTGATCTGGTCGCTCGCATACCCTACACTACCACTGCCATTCCCACACCCCTGGTTGCTCCAGGGTGCTGAACTAGGACTGATCCAGCTACTGCTGGTGTCCTGCCCCCAGGTCACCCCAGCAGGCTGAACAAGGTCTAATCCAGCCATGCATACTCCCATGCAGCTGCACCCCAGTTGCTCCAGTACCCGAGAACTAGGAGTAGACAACAGACACGCTCTACCTCTCTCTCTGGGCAACCAGAAGAAGCCACCAACTGAACAGTTCTGATAAGGCCTCCAAACAAGGTAAACTCAGAATGGGGCAGAATCAATGGAAAAACTCTGGCAACTCGAATAACCAGAGTAGATCAACTCCCCTAAGGAAAAATGGGGCAGACGTAATTGAAGACCCCATCCACAAGCAAATGGCTGAGATGTCAGAAATTGAGTTCAGAATGTGGATAGCAAATAAGATTAACAGAATGGAAGAAAGGAAGGAAGTAGAAGTTCAAGAAATTATTCAAAAGATTTCTCAAGAAATAATTCAAAAGATATCTCAAGAAATCATTCAAAAGATGTATCAAGAACTCAACAATTTCAAAGATAAAATGATCAAA
>CAUYTI010026026.1:0-45347 GCA_963575145.1 Galago senegalensis
GTCCCAGGTACTTGGGAGGCTGAGGCAGGAGACTTGCTTGAGCCCAGGAGTTGGAGGTTGCTGTGAGCGTGATGCCATGGCACTCTACCCAGGGGGATAGCTTGAGGCTCCGTCTCAAAAAAAAATTAATAAAGTGTACAGTTTAGTGATATTAAGTACATTCATTTTGTTGCACGATCATTACATCATTCATCTCTAGAACTCTCCTCATCTTGCAAAACAAAACCCTATATTAATTAAACATTAACACCGTATTCTCCCCAAGCCTGGCCCATGACAACCACCATTCTACTTTTTGCCTATATGAGTTTGATCACACTATGGGCCTCATATTAATGAGATTATTAGTATTTGCCATTTTGGACAGGCTTATTTCACTTAGCATATGTTTTCAAAATTTATCCATGTTGTTGCCTGTGTCAGAATTTCCTTCCTTTTAAAGGCAAAGTAACATTCCATTTCTGTATATACTACATTTGACTTATCCATTCATCCATTGATCTACACTTGGGCTGCTTCCATGTTTTAGCCATTATGAATAATACTGCTATGAACAGAGATATACAATAAGGCTTTAAGACTGTGCTTCCTGGTGTGGTGGCTCATGCCTATAATTCTAGCACTTTGAGAGGCTGAGGTGGGTGGATTGCCAGAGCTCAGGAGCTCAAGGCCACCTGAAGCAACAGTGAGACCCAATCTTTACTAAAAAGTAGAGGCCAGCACGGCAGCTTACGCCTGTAATCTCAGCACATGAGATTGGGAGGCCAGGGTGGGTGAATTGCCTGAGCTCACAGGTTTGAGAACAGCCTGAGCCAGAGTGAGACCCCATCTCTAAAAAGTAGCTGGGCGTTGTGGCAGACACCTGTCATCCTAGCTACCCTGAAGGCTGAGGCAAGAGAATCACTTAAGCCCAAGAGTTTGAGGTTACCATGTGCTATGATGTCACAGCACTCTACTGAGGGTGACAAAATGAGACTCTGTCTCAAAAAGGAAAAAAAAAGTAGAAAAACCCGCTGGGCATTGTGGTGGGCACCTATAGTCCCAGCTACTGAGGAGGCTGAGATAAGAGGATTACTTGAGCCCAAAAGTTTGAGGTTGCTATGATGCCATGGTACTCCTCTACCCAGGGGAGTCTCAAAAAATAAAATAAAATAATGCTGGTACTGTAGTTCATGCCTATAATACTAGCACTATGGGAGGTAGTTGCTTGAGCTCACACCAGTCTGAGCAAGAGAGAGACTCCATCTCTACCAAAAATGAAAAACTGACGCAAAAAGATTGCTTGAGCCCAAGAGTTTAAGGTTGCTGTGAGCTGTGACACCATTGCCCTCTACTAAGGACAAGAAAGTGAGATTCTGTCTCAAAAGAAAAAAAAAAAAAGGATCCTGCTTCCAATAAGTTTAGGTATATACCAAGAAGTGGAAATACTATATCATGTGGCAACTTTAATGTGATTTTTTTTTTTATTTTGGAGACAGAGTCTCAAGCTATCGCCCTGAGGAGGCACTTTACCCAGGGCGACATAGTGAGATTCTGTCTCAAAAAAAGAGAAAAAAAAGAAAGGCTTTTTAAAATTTAGGACATATTTCCTGATAATCCTAGTTTGCTGGGGTGTTTTAATAATAAATAAATGCACAGTTTTAAGTTGTTTTCTGTAACTATTGAGATATATAGATACATTTGATTACAACTATGTAGTATAAAAAATCCTACCTGTAGAGAGTCGAATTTTATAAAAAATGTTACCTGCATTTTCCTTTGGGTTAGAGAAATAAGAGTATGTTTTTCCTATTTGCCTGTATTTTCCGAATTCTATTTAAAAGTATTTTCAAGTGACATATTTATTGAAAATATTGGCTGTTAGGGTAGAAAAATAGAAAAATACACATCAAAACACAATAAATGTATTTACAGTCTAGTAGTAACTACGTTTCAAGTGTCTCTATTTTTGGTGGGAAAGAGAGAATAGAAAGAAAAATGTCAGCTGGGTGCCCGTTTCTCAGTGGTTAGAGCGCTAGCCGGTGTACCAGGGCTGGCGGGTTTGAACCTGGCCTGGGCCAGCTGAACAAAAACAAACAAAAAAAAAGAAAATAATTATTTGTGTTAGTTTTATAATAAATACCTTTTTCACAAGTGTACCTGGCTGACTCACAGGGAATCAGTTGCATCAGACCCCCTAGTTTACCCAGGGTCTCAGCTCGGCTGGCTACTGGGATTTGTCTTCTGTCAAGATGACAAGAGGCCTACAAGGCAGTAAATTATACTGTGTCATGATTTATCAAGCCCACAGATAGCAGGCAAAACTGCTGCAAGGATTTCCCATTCTATCATTGAAAGTACACAGAAAGACTAAGAAGCCAAGAAACATTGATTCTATTCGCAGTGCTGCCTTTTTGTTTAGGGAGGTCATTTAACCTTGCTTCCTAATTCCAATACTAAAGGGTCAGATACTAGCTGTAGGTCATGTACAGAAAAGTCAGCTGAGTAGGGGAGATGCAGGAAATCAGTGGTAGACAACAGCAGGACTCCAAAGAGTTTGGGAAATCAGGAAGTTTGTTTATGACCTCTCAAACTAGGAAAATACAGAGTAAGTAAAACACTCAACAATGGGTCAACAGAAAAACCCAAGATTTCCCAAAATTCTCGGCAAGATTTAGTTAGACAAAAAATCTGAGTAATGAGAACACTACCAACAGGGCTTGAATGACCTAGGGATTTTTTTACGTTCTAGTAAAGAACAGAACTTGATGGCAGGTTCTAATCACACATGAGTAGAATTTAGGTAGGCACTCCAGGCTAGAATGGAGAAGTGAAAAAAAAAATGCTTCTTGTATGTGTTTCACTGAGAGAATACTGTGATGAAACCTAAAAGGCTCATTTAGTTTGGAGAGTCAAAGTATTTCTCAAACACATTATTCAATAGAACATTCTAAAATGATGCAGTGTTCTAAATCTGTGCTGTTCAATAGGGTAGCCACCTGCCAGATAGGGCTTTTGAGTACTGGAAATGTGGGAAGTGCAAATGAGAAATGTAATTTTTTTTAGGCTAGTCAAGTGAAGCAGCTAAGGAATGGCATTTTTAATTTATCTCACTTTAATAAACTTAATCTGAAATTAAATAGCTACATATGGCTAATGCCTACCACACTGAATAATACAGCAAAGGCCCCAAGTTTTGTTTCTGAGACACAGTCTCACTATGTTGCCCTCAGCAGAATGCAGTGGCATCACAGTTCACAGCAACCTCAAACTCTTGGACTTAAGCCATTCTCTTGCCTCAGCTTCCCAAGTAGCTGGGACTACAGGCGCCCACCACAACACCCAGCTATTTTTTTGTTGTTGCAGTTGTCATTGTTGTATAGCAGGCCCAGGCCAGGTTCAAATCCTCCAGCCTCAGTGTATGTGGCCGGCATCCTGCCCACTGAGCTATGGATGCCACCCCAAACAGTTTTTATTTATTTATTTTTAATTCTTAGAGACAGGGTCTTACTCTGTCACTCAGGCTAGAGTACAGTGGCCTAATTATAGTTCACTGCAGCTTTAAACTCCTGGGATCCTCCTGCCTCAGTCTCCAAAATTGCATGGGAACCACTGTTCCTGGCCTTGTTTTTTGTAAGTATAGTCAGAAACTTATACAATAAAAGAAAAATTCTTTATTTAATATGAAGATTACTACATTGTACTTCGTAGCAATACTAACTTCCACAGTTGAGCATCTTTGTACATTGAATACTCCTTAAGTGGACCTAATTTTCATAGATTAGACATACACCATATGTATGTATCAGTACAGTAGGCCTACTTTCTTATGTTGACCACCTCTCTATATTGACTGGTTTGTTTCAGTCCCTTGAGTGGTCAACTTACAGAGGTATGTATATGCATTGTAAGTAGTCACTTAATACTACCACAAGAAGCTAAATCAATCCTAGGAATTCATGCATATTCTGAATATATTCCAGAGTATATTTAGATTAGCCACATTCTGGACTCAGCCTGAAGATGCATATACCCAAGATGAACCAGTTACCATGCTGGGCCCAAGTCACTTTCTAAACTAAGAGTAAAGTGAGACAAGAAAACTGCAAGGCTGAGCCAACTGCCCTTGGACCTGCAAGTGTCTTAAACTCAGACTAGATCTGGGCTCTGGAGTTCGTAAGAGCACAGAAATTCTTTCAAGAGCACTCATAATAGAATAAACTGGTAGAGACAAGGATGTTCTGGCTCTTGACACTCTGTCAGTGTACAAGGTAATAGAAAGTTACAGTCCTATAACAGAGTAAAATTACAGATTTATAAACCGGACTCTAAACCTAGAAATCCAGATATTTCTTCTTATTCTTATCTGATTAAGAAAAGTGAAAGATAACCTAATGCCAAAACAGGTTTATTAATCATTTTACACAAAAGAATATCAGTACTTGTAAGTATTCAACATAAAAAAAAACTCAGTACAAGCGATCTTTCACTGTAAGAAAGTATACAGACAGACTCAGAACAAAGAGAATGGAGTCAAACTTCAAGTTTATATAATAGACATAATAAAAAGCTTAGGGTCCCTGCTTTGTTAGAAATATGGGCAAACCTTCTAAAAGTAAATGAAATAAAAAGAAATTAAAACTAAGGTGTCAACAAAAAATAAAGATGTTGATTTCTGCAATTATTATTTGTCTATGACATGACATAGGACATTCAAAATTCAAATATAAATCTAATATTTTGTAATAAAAAAACTTATTCTAAAATAGAAGAGCAATTTAAAAAATGGGGGAAAGTACTGGGAAAGTTGTCAGGTACCAACTTTTTTTTTTTTGAGACAGAGTTTCACAATGTTGCCCTCAGGAAAGTGCTGTGGTATCATAGCTCACAGCAACCTCAAACTCTTTGGCTTGAGCGATTGTCTTGCCTCGGCCTCTAAAGTAGCTGACTACAGGCGCCTGTCAGAATGCCTGGCTATTTTTTTGTTGCAGTTGTCATTGTTGTTTAGCTGGCCCGGGCCGGGTTTGAACTGCCAGCCTTGGTGCATGTGGCTGGCGCAGTAACCACTGTGCTATGGGCGCCGAGCCAGGTACAACTTTTAAAAAAACTTAAGACTAATAGTTTTATCAACTCCTTTTAAACCAATCTAAAAGCCAAAAAAAAAAAAAAAAACCCAAATTTTGAAATTATGGATTCTTCCTGATACTAAACCCAAGATTGTTCCTTTCTTCAAATCCTCTAAGCCCAAATTATAAGAAATAATTCACTCTGGCCACTGGGAACATTTCTGTACCATAGCATAATCAGAAATTTTACTTCTTCCATTTAATTTATTCATTCCTACTCTATCCAAATACCAGGAATGCAGGAGTAAGCAAGAAGATATAAACTTCCCCGAAGCCTGTGACTGATGCATTACTAAATTTACAACGTAAGAAATTTAAGTACTGTGGAAGGTCCTGATGGCAGGGGAAATGGGCTACTTTTCTGGCCTTCAGAACAAATCGCAAATCTCTAAGGCTCATTTAGAGAAGGATTTATCCAGGGATCAGTCTTCTCCAAGGCTGGACAGGGAGGAAGTGTGGAAAGCACAGTTCTTCTTAAAGGATGAAAGGCATCACTTGGAAATACTGTGGTTTCCTGAACAAGAGAAGGAGACACTGAAACATCCTGTTTTGAACATTTTAAATCTTCCTTGTTTTTCACCATTAATAACTGTTCTATCTCCTCTTTCAAAGATAAACTTGCCTGCAACTCAGGTTGGGGTATTGTAAAGTTTTCTTTTTGAGTTATTTTCTGGTCCTCTGACCCCTCTGACTCCAGGCAAATGAGTTTGTTGCGGGAATCCTCGCTGGCTTCCCCTTCCTTTCTGGGAAGTAGATGTTGAAGTTCTGTAGCTTGTTTACTCTTATATTCTTCTTTCAGAAAATTCATATCCTCAAGATATTCGCGAGATGTAAAACTTGGAGATTTATCTGTCCTAGAATTTTTACGAAACAAGAAACCTCTGACTTCTCCCTCTTTTCCTGCTGTTTCTGTCACTAATTTCTTTGGATGTACCACTGTCCTTATTAAGAGTCCCTGTGCATTCACCCTATATTCTTTTACAGCTCTCTCTCTACGCTGTTTCTGAAAGTCCTTGAGTTGAAGCAGTTCCTCTGGCAGCTCCATACATGTAGGCTAAGAAAATAAAATAAGCATGAGTTTATTATAACTAAACTTGTGGATATGTTACTTAAAATCAATGGTAACTGGCAATTGAGGGTCACAAATGTGCTCTTATAGCACCCTCTAGTGTCTCCAACTATAGTAGTAAATTCTTTTCCTTTTACTCAAGTAAATTTAGACACACAATAATAGTGCTATATATTTTTTGAGTAATTTAACTATTTTGAAAAGGTAATCAATTTTTTTTTGAGATACAGTCTCATTCTGTTGCCCTAGGAAGAATGCCATGGCATCATTGCTCACAGCACCCTGAAACTACTGGGCTCAAGTGATGGTCTTGCTCCAGCCTCCTGAATAGCTAGGACTACTGGCACCTGGCACAATCCCTGGCTAGTTATTATATTTTTAGTAGAGACAGGGTCTTACTCTTGCTTAGGTTGGTCTGGAACTCCTCAACTCAAGCAGAGTGCTAAGTCTCCCAGAGTGCTAAGACTATAGGTATGAGCCACTGAGCCCCGTCCTGCCTCTGAATATATTTTTGTTTTGTTTTGTTTTTGAGACAGTCTCACTACGTCACCCTCAGTAGAGTGCTGTGGCATCACAGCTCACAGCAACCTCAAACTCTTGGGCTTAAGCAATGCTCTTCTCAGTCTCCCAAGTACCTGGGACTATAGGCACCCGCCACAATGCCTGGCTATTTTTTATTACAATTGTCATTGTTGTTTGGCAGGCCCGGGCCAGATCTGAACTTAGTAGCTCCTGTGTATATGGCTGGTGCCCTAGCTGCTGAGCTATAGGCGCCGAGTCTGAATATTTTTGTATTATACAGAAATGCTTTCCCTACTGTGACATTTTAAAATTTTCTTCTTTTGTCTAATAATTTTATAATTCCAAGGATTAACATGGAATTTACTGACTTGGCACCTGTGGCTCAAGCAGCTAAGGTGTCAGCCACATACACCTGAGCTGGCTGGTTCGAATCCAGCCTGGGCCCGCCAAACAATGACAGCTGCAACAACAACAACAAAAATAACCAGGTGTTGTGGTGGTCGCCTGTAGTCCCAGCTACTTGAGAGGCAGAGGCAGGAGAATCGCGTGAGCCCAGGAGTTGGAGTTTGCTGTGAGCTGTAATGCCATGACACTACCCAGGGCAAGAACTTGAGGCTCTGTCTCAAAAAAAAAATAAATAAAAAACATGGCATTTTCTTTGGTGTAATAGATAGCAATCCAACTCTGATTCTCCTCCCCAACAATGGTTATTATTGCCTGAGAACATTTACTGAATAATTAACTTTTCTTATTAATTGGAAATGTTACCTATTTCATAATCATATTGGCAAATACATACTGAGTCTATTGTGGGGCTCTCAACTCTGTTCCGTGGCCTGCCTACTCATGTACCAACTGCAAAATGTTTTATTTAGTCATATAATATGTCTTAATATCTGATGACTAGTTTTCCTTTAATATATTACTTCTTTTTCCAAAAATTTCTGACTATTCCTACATGTTAATTTATCTCTAGAAATCTCTATAATCACGGGTTGCCAAAATAATCCATGTGTTAATATTTTTATTAGAATAGAATAAAATTTGGCTTGGAGCTTGTAGCCCATATACAGTGGGGCTGGCGGCTTCAAACTTGGCCCCTGCCTGCCAAACAACAAGAACTACAACAAAAAAATAGCTGGGGGTTGTGGTGGGCATCTGTAATCCCAGCTACTTGGGAGGCTGAGGCAAGAGAATCACTTAAGCCCAAAGTTGGAGGCTGCCAGAAGTTATGACACCACAGCACTCTACCAAGGACGACAGCTTGAGACTCTGTCTCAAAATAAAAAAAAATTGTATTCTACATGCATTACTGATTAAAACTGGAAAATAGATGGGTAATTTTCTAACATAATAAAAGATACACAAGTTCTTTCTTGATACATGTGGGAAAGCGGACCAAGATCCCCCAATAACAAAATCTAGGGATGCTCAAGTTCCTTATATAAAATGATGTAGTATTTGCATATAACCTGTGCACATCCTTCCATGTACACTAAATCCACCCACCTCAGCATCCCAAAGAATGAGGATTATAGGCATGAGCCAACACCCAGCCTTTCTTTTTCTTCTTTTTTTTTTCCTTTTCTATCACCCAAAATAGAGTACAGTGACACAATCATAACTCACTGTAACCTCAAACTCCTAGGCTCAAGCAATCCTCTTGCCACAATATCCTAAGTAGCTAGGAATTCAGACACATAGCACCTCACCTGTGGCTCAATGAGTAGGGCGCTGGCCCCATATACTGAGGGTGGTGGGTTCAAACCTGGCTGCAGCCAAACTGCAACAAAAAAATAGCTGGGCATTGTAGTGGGGAACTATAGTCCCAGCTACTCAGGAAGCTGAGGCAAGAGAATTGCCTAAGCCCAAGAGCTAGAGGTTGCTGTGAGCTATGACGCCACAACACTCTACTGAGGGCAATAAAGTGAGACTCTGTCTCTAAAAAAAAAAAAAAAAAAAAACACCTCACCCACCTAATTGTTTTTTTTCTTTAAATAGATTAGGAAGGGAGACATTTCCCACTATGTTGCTCAGGCTGAACCAGAATTCCTGGCCTCAAGTGATTTTCCCACCTCAGCCTCCCAAAGTACTGGGATTATAGGTTTCAGTGACAATACCTGGCCTTCTTTTTTTATCTTCTCCTTCCCTTCCCCCCAATCATTTGAAAATGTAAAAACTGGGCCAGGTGTGGTGGCTCACGCCTGTAATCCTAGCACTCTGGGTGGCCCAGGCAGATGGATTTTGGCATTGTGGCAGGCACCTGCAGTCCAGCTACTCAGCAGGCTGAGACAAGAGGATCAGATCACTTAAGGCCAAGAGTTTGAGGTTGTTGTGAGCTACGATGTCATTGTACTCTACAGAGGGCAACAAAGTGAGACTATGTCTCAAAAAAATGAATGTGAAAACTGCAAAACTGTTCTTAGTTCATGAGCTGTACAAATATAGGCCATGGGTCAGATTTGGCCAGTGGAAAACAGTTCGCCAACTCCTAGTCTATAGCTTTCTTATATTATTCTGCTGCATTAAAATAACCAATGAAATATTAAATTTACCCATTCTTTGACAGAAATGTTTCTTGGAAACACAATATTGCAAAAAGGTGTTCAAGGGTATGGATTAGTCCAAACTGTAGCCCTTGCAAAAACATTTATCGCCAAGTCTGCCCCACAAGTTTCTGGAACTATGAAGAGAGGGTATCTGTCTACCCTCCATGAGAACTAAGGCAGAAAGGAAGTCCTAAGGACACCTACCTCTGTACCTCCAAGCCGATCTGCAGAGCCCTCTCTGTAAGTGTTTAAGTACCCATCCACCAGGGTGGTTAGGTCAGACATCATTTCATCCAGAAGTACCAACCGAAGGGGGAGCAAATAGGTAGCTTCCAGGGCCAAAATTTTCAGCAAAGAGGGTGAAAGAGGTCGTGTGAACCACAGTTCTGGATTTTCCTAGAGACAAGAAAGTAATTTTCTCTGAATATTAAAGAAAAGAATGGTTCAAATGTTTCTTAATTTAAAATACTGACATCTTCTATTATTAGCTTGTGTTTTCATACTGCTGATAGCTTTGTGAATGCATACACGCAACCCTACATTAACAGTGCATATGGGCTTGGCACCGGTGGCTCAAGCAGCTAAGGTGCCAGCCACAAACTCCAGAGCTGGCGGGTTTGCATCCAGTCCAGGCCTACCAAATAACAGTAGGTATTGTGGCAGGTGCCTGTAGTCCCAGCTACTTGGGAGGTGGAGGCAGGAGAATCGTTTGAGCCCAGGAGTTGGAGGTAGCTGTGAGCTGTGATGCCACAGCACTCTACCCAGGACGACAAAAAACAAACAAAAAAAACCAAACTCAGTGTGTATGTAACACCAAAAGAGAGGGGGAAGAGGAGAGGAAAGTCAGTCATTCAGAATTTCTCATTCAAAGCTAGGGGCAATAGCCTTGATTATATGAACAAAAATGTAGTCAATACAGTCACAACCTAAGTTTGCGTGCAACGGTATAAAGGGCTAATATTTTTTTGTATGAATAAATAGGATGATTTTGGTTCCACTGCCTTAATCCAAATTCCCATAAAAATTCCCCCCGGTCTCAATCCAGGCATTGTGGTGGGTGCCTGTAGTCCCAGCTACTCAGGAGGCTGAGGCAAGAGAATTGCTTAAGCCCAAGAATTTGAGGTTGCTATGAGCTGTGATGCCATGGCAGTCTACTGAGGGTGACAGCTTGAGACTCTGTCTCAAAAATAATAATAATACTAATAATTTATTCCAGAGTACCTTTTTTTCTTTTTCTCTTTCCTTTTCCTTTCTGGCTTTTTTTTGGAGACAGTGGTGTCTCCATAGCTCATAGCAACTTCAAACTCCTAGGTTCAAGGGATCCTCCCGTTTCAGGCTCCCTAGTGGCTGGGATGCAGCACCATATCCAGGTAATATTTCTATTTTTTTTGTAGAGACAGGATCTCATTATGTTGCTCAAGTTTGTCTTGAACTCCTGGCCTCTAGAGACCCTCCTGCCTTGGCCTCCCAAAGTGCTAGGATTATAGGTGTGATCCATTTTCTTCTTCTTTTTTTTTTGAGATAGAGCCTCAAGCTGTCCCCCTGGGTAGAGTGCCGTGGCAACACAGCTCACAGTAACCTCCAACTCCTGGGCTCAAGCGAGTCTCCTGCCTCAGCCTCCCAAGTAGCTGGGACCACAGGCACCCGCCACAATGCCCGGCTATTTTTTTTTCCTTCGGTTGCAGCCATCATTGTTGTTTGGCAGGCCTGGGTTGGATTCAAACCCGCCACCTTAGATGTACGTGGCTGGTGCTTTAGCCACTTGAACCACAGTCGTCGAGCACATTTTACTCTTCTTAATTGACAACCAACAAATCTGGATCCTAGCTTTTATCCATTTGAGACCACAAATTGTTCTCATTTGGCATAACTAAATTTGGGGCAATGCTCATATAATCATGTACGAATATGGCAGCTCAGAATATGACTCAGAAAATATTTGAAAAATTTAATGTCATATAGGACATCCTTTAATACTCACCTGAATTAGTTTTTGTCTCTCTTCTAGAAAGGAGAGATATTTAGGGGCTACTTTAAGGTGTCTGACTAAACTCTCTTGCAATGTACTGATGCAGTTCGGAAGAAAGCCCCCTGTTTCCATAGAAAATTGAAGGACATCTGCTACCTGTGGTATAAAAAAAGGCAAATGGATTGCAGTTGATATATACAGAAATCTATTTCATGGCAGACATATATTTAGAGAAAAGTCTTTTTTTTTTTTTTTTTTTTAGACAGAGTGTCAAGCTGTCCCCCTGGGTAGAGTGCCGTGGCATTACAGCTCACAGCAACCTCCCACTCCGGGGCTCAAGCGAGTCTCTTGCCTCCGCCTCCCAAGTAGCTGGGACCACAGGCGCCCGCTACAACGCCTGGCTATTTTTTGGTTGCAGCCATCATTGTTATTTGGCGGGCCCGGTCTGGATTCAAACCCGCCACCTTGGGTGTATGTGGCCGGCGCCTTAGCCACTTGAGCCACAGGCACCAAGCTGTTCATTCAGATTCTTTCCCCATTTAAAAAGTTAGGTTGTCCTTTATCATTCAGCTGTGAGAGTTCCAAATTCTGGGTACCAGAATCTTTATCAAAGAGATAATCATCATCATCATCTTTATCAAAGAGATGATTTGCAATTATTTTCTCTCAGTTGTGAGCTGTCATTTCACTTTCTTGATAGTGTGCCTTGAAGCACAAAAGTTTTTAATGTTGATGTACCCCAATTTATCTATTTCTTTTTCTTTTGCTGCTCATGCTTGTGGTGTCAGACCTAAGAAATCATCACCTAATCTTAGGTATAGAGATTTATGTCTATGTTTTCACCAAGAGTTTGATAATTTCCATTCTTACATGTAGCTCTCTGACCCATTTTGAGTGAGCTTCTGTATATGCTCTGAAGTAGGGGGCCATGTCAGTTCTTTCTCATGTGGATACCCAGTTGTCTCAGCACCATTTATTATAGACTATTTGTCCTCCCCCTCTGAATTTTCTTGGCACCCTCATCAGAAATCAATTGACCATAAATGTTAGGGTTTATTTCTGCACTCTTGATTCTGTTTTATTGATCTACTTGCCTCTCCTATACCACTGTCAGTTTTGATTACTACAGCTTTGTAGTAAAGTTGTGAAACCACAAAGAGCGAATCTGTCACTTCTGTTTCGTTTTAAAGACTGTTTTAGATATTAGGCATCCCTTCAATTCCCACAGAAATTTAAGAATCAACTATCAATTTCTGCAGAAAAAAGGTAGTTGGGATTTGGATAGTGAATGCATTGATTGAATCTGTAGCTAACTTTGGGGAACATTTCCACCATCATATTAAGTCTCCCAGAGTCATTGTTCTCCCGAGATGGAAAATGGCTGTGATTCCTGATCTGAAGTGTCTAGTGTTTGGTAGTATTGATTGTCGATTATCAGTTGTTTGGGTGTACTGGATCTGGAAGAGGGGTAAACTGGATTATGCTCACCTCCCCCAACTGGCTCTGGTCAGATTGAAAGGATTGGTGACAAAAGGAAAAACAAAAAAAAGGAAGACAGAGAACCTGACAAAAGGAAAAACAAAAAAAAGGAAGACAGAGAACCTGGTTCAGTGGAAAGGCTACAACAGTGAGGACGACACTCGGGAGCCAGAGCAGCACCTGCTGAACTGTGACGAATATATCTGTGATTTTAACAGGCGCCACCCCAAAAAGCAGAAAGAAGGCACATTAACCAGAACAAACAGGACCTCTCCAAACACTGCTAGGAAACAGATCTCCAGATCCACTAACAGCAACTTTTCTAAAATCTCTTCCAAGGTGCTAGTGATTGGCAAAGACCACGAATCTAAAAACAAACAGTTATCTGCTGCCAGCCAGAAGTTCAGAAAAAACACAGCCCATCTCTCTTGAGTCGGAAAAATATGGACCTAGCAAAGTCAGGTATCAAGATACTTGTGCCTAAAAGCCCCATTAAGAACAGGACCTCAGTGGACGGCTTTGAGAATGAGAGCCCTGAGAATCTGGACTCCATCAAGCAGGGTCAAAGAGACACAGTGGCACCCAAGGTGACATCAGAGAAGCCAGTTTGAGCTCTTTTGGGCCCTGGTGCAGAGCAGACCAGGAAGGGGAGCAGGCTCCAGATATACCCACTAGTGCCTCAGGTACCTGGCCCTGTAACTACAGCCACGGCCACCGGCTTAGCCGTGATGGGAAAGGTACATCTCCGTTCACGGATACATTAACAGCCAAATGGGACAACCAACATACAGACATCTGTTACAGGAGTGACAGCTTGGAAAAGGAAATTTATTGATGACAGAAGAGACCAGCCTTTTGAGAAGCGGTAGCATTTTAAGTGTGAGGCAAACAGAGAGTGCCTACAGATACAGAGATGCTGTTGTCAGGACGCAGGATGGCTTCACAGCTTCTTATCCACAAAATCATCAGAGAATAACTCTCTAAACCCAGAGGCAGTGAAAGAAGTCCAGAGTGCTCTGACCACAGCGACTGCTGGCGACAGCAAGCTGGTTCTGCTGAGTGCAGTTGACAGCGGTTTTGTTGCAGTCTTCACTTTATGTATTTTATGCAGTGTTTAACAGTTGACAGAAAAAGAGAAAGCACTAAAATGGTGGAAGCTCTAAGAAACTTTGTGAATACTTTCATTCAGTTTAAGAAGCCCATCATTGTAGCAGTAAATGGCCCAGCCATTGGTTTAGGTGCATCCATATTGCGTCTTTGTGATGTGGTTTAGGCTAATGAAAAGGCTTGGTTTCAAAATCCTATACTTCCTTCGGACAGAGTCCAGATGGCTATTCTACCGTTATGTTTCCCAAGATTACGGGAGGAGCATCTGCAAATGAAATGTTGCTCAGCAGGCAGAAGCTGACCACACAGGGGGTGTGTGGCAAGGGCCTGGTCTCACAGGCATTCTGGCCCAGGACGTTCACCCAAGAAGTCATGGTTCCAATTAAGGAGCTTGCCTCGTGTAATCCAGTGGTGCCTGAGGAGGCCAAAGCTCTTGTGTGCTATAACATGAAGATGGAGCTGGACTAGGCCAACGAGAGGGAGTGTGAAGTACTGAAGAAAATCTGGGGCTCTGCCCAGGGGATTGACTCCACGTTACAGTACTTCAGAGGAAGATCGATGAGTTTTGATTGCTAGGCCAATGACCATGGAATTGGCTCCAAGTTGCCCTAGTTCATCCTCATAGCCTAAAACAAGTTTACCCATCACTCATGCTTAGAAACAAGACCAGAAACATCCAAGCTATTTATTAATCAAGACATTTTTAAGTACCATGTTTCCCTGAAAATAAGACACTGTCTCATATTTATTTTTTCTTAAGAAGACGCACTAGGGCTTATTTTCAGGGGATGTCTTATTCTCTGTGCCAAAATGCATGGCGTGGGTATGCACCGTATCTGGTCTTATTGTCGGGGTAGGGCTTATATTTAACAAATGCATAGAAATCCTGCTAGGGCTTATTTTTGGGTAGGTCTTATTTTTGGGGAAACACAGTACTGTAACTTTAAATAACTACAAAGCTTCTTTGTCCAAACATCGTTGTTTTATACTTACATACATACAAGTATAAAAGTATAACGTAAGCACTAGATTGCTCTTGGAAGTTCTCGTTTTTGTTTTCTTTGGCTAGTACTGTGTTTTTACAGCTGTGTTTCATTGCTTTTGGATGATGGAAAAGTCTGGAGTAATGTTTGTCTTCCTCATTTTTTTCCTCCTAATACACAGAATCTAAAGGGGTATCATCCAGCCTCACCGTCCCTGCCCCAAATAGAGATAAGGAAGGATCTGAGATGTTGCCTTTGTCTCCAAGAAAGTACAAACGCCTCTGATGAAAAGTCTATTGACAAGCAAACCCCTAAACCAGATGCCGAGGATTTATGCAAAGATATCAATTGATTTCCCTTTTTTAAAATATGTCCAGTTCTTACCCAATTAACATGAAGAAACCACTATCTCTAGAAGAAAGCTTGTTTTGCAGTATTAGAGAATCACAGACTACCTTAAGTATGAATATCTAAGTTATAAGTTGTCGCGACCTTTCGGGCTCCTGTGGCCCTGGTCTCGGTTAGCGCAGGAAGGAACCAGGCGAGAGGCAGATTAGAAGTATAAGCTTGTGGAAGGTGGGCTAGCCCTTACTTTCCGGGCAACCCTGAGCAACCTCTGCACCAGCCTTTTATTGAGCCAGAACAACACAGGTGAGGGGAGTAATTAACAATGACTACGTGCTGAGGGCACGAGCTCTTCTTCCACAAGGAACTCCTGTGGACGAATGGCCCCAGGTCCACCCCTCAGCTGCAGATCATCTTGCTCGGATGTCATCTGGCTCTTGGCGTCTCCTACAACAAGTTAGACCTAGTAGGTTATAAATAGTTTTTCTGACCCTTTTGAAAAATAACTACCTAAGTGATTTTTGTTGCTGGGTGAGAAATACTACTTTATATACAGTTTTGGTTTTCTATTTGCAGATATGATTCATGTATTACACCAAAATAAAGTTTTTTTTATGTTTATAAAGTGTAATTTTTAGGTTCACTTAGAATATTTTATTTAATCAGTTAAAATTCTTTTGGCACACTATTAAATGCAGAAACTCCTTTCAAAGAAAAAACCTACCTTGTATTTACATTTATGTTCTTAATCTCTACTTTTATGTCTGTACAATATACTGAGTACAGTATGGTGTCCAAGAGTGCCCTGTGTGACCAGATACGCAACCTCCCTCCAGGAGTGGGCACTGATGCGCCCTGTGTGACCAGATATGCGACCTCCCTTCAGGAGGGAACACCGATGTGCCCTGTGTGAACAGACATAAGACCTCCCTTCAGGAGTGGGCACCAATGCGCCCTGTGTCAACAGATACGTGCATGCCTTTCAGGAGTGGGCACTGATTCCAGAACACAGATGTCTATTATCAGTTAGGCTTCTGAGCTTGCAAACATATGGAATGTATGAAGAGCAAAATAAAAGCAAAACCATATTTTTGTACAATTTTAAAGTTTATACTCAGAACTAACCACCTCCCCGGCCATGTGGAGAGTTGTAGAGTGTGTAAAAATGCCTTTAGCTTGGATTGATGGGTACAGTATTTTTGCATCTGTGGGACCTACTTTTTTGTTCAGTAGTTTGAACTATATATAAACTATACAATCTGTAACCATATTATAGACTATTCAGCTGTGAAACTGGTTAAATAAAACTAATATTTATTTATTTTTTATTTAAGTTTTTTTGTTGTTGTTGAGACAGAGTTCTACCCTATGCCCTGAGCAGAGTGCAATGGTGTCACAGCTTACTGCAACCTCAGATTCTGGCTGTGGGCATCCTGCTGCCTCAGCCTCTGAAGCTGCTAGGATTACAGGCACTTGCTGCGGCGCCCAGCTGGGTTTTTCCATTTTTTTCCATGAGTCAGGGTCTCACTCTCACACAGACAAGCCTCAAACTCCTGAGCTCAAGCAATCCTCCCACCTCAGCCTCCCACAGCCTCCCACAGTGCTGGGATTACAGGCGTGAGGCACTGCGCCCAGCTAAAACTAAAATTTCTTAACAACAACAAAAGTCTTCCAGTCCATGAACAGGAAATGTCTTTCCATCCATTTTGGTCATTAATTACTTTCAATGATGTCTTACAGTTCAGTGTGCAAGTCTTATATTTCCTTAGTCATCAGTTTATTCCTTATCGTTTTATTCTTTTTTATGTTATTATAATTGTTTTCTTACTTTCATCTTTTGATTATTCATTGCTAGTATAGAGAAATATAACTGACTTTTCTGTATTAATCTCACATCCTACAACCTTGCTGAACTGATTGGCTCTAATAGTTCACTTATGAATTCCTTAGTATTTCCTAGACACATAGGGTCATATCACCTATGAATAGGCATAGTTGTTCTTCTTGCATTTTATGTATTTTTCTTGTCTGATTACCCTATTAGAATCGCCAGAACAACATTGAATAGAAGTGACAAAAGCAAGCATCCTCACCTTGTTTCTGATCTTAGGGAAAAGCTTCAAGTGTTCACTGTTACATATGCTGTGGGTTGTTCACAGACGCCTTCTATCAGTTTAATGAAACTGAAATTCTCTTCTATTCCTAGGCTGTTCAGTGCTTTTTATCATTAAGAAGGGTATTATAGGTTGGGCGGTGCCTGTGGCTCAAAGGAGCAAGGCACCAGCCCCATAAGCTGGAGGTGGTGGGTTCAAACCCAGCTACGGCCAAAAACTACAAAAAAAAGAAGGGTAATAAGGGTTCGGTGCCTGCAGCTCAGTGGTTAGGGTGCTGGCCACATATACCAGGGCTGGTGGGTTCGAACTCAGTCCAGACCTGCCAAACAATGACAACAACAACAGCAACACAAAGAGCATTGTGGCAGGCACCTGTAGTCCCAGCTACTTGGGAGGCTGAAGCAAGAGAATCACGTAAGCCCAAGAGTTTGAGGTTGCTGTGAGCTATGATGCCACAGCACTCTACCCTGTCTCATAAAAAAAAGGGGGGTAATATGGCTGGACATCTCTAGCTCAACGGTCAGAGTGCCAGCCCCATGCACTGAGGCTGGCAGGTTTGAACCTGGCCTGGGCCTGCTAAAAAAAAGAAGGGTAATAGCTTTTTTCCAGTGCTTTTTCTGTATCTACTGATGATCATGTGAGGGTTTTCTTTTGTTTTCTCTCTCTTTTTCCTCTCCTCTCTCTTCCTTTCCCCTCCCATCCCCTCCCCTCCCCTCCTCTTCTTTCTCTCTCTCTCTCTGTCACACTCTGGTGCTTGGACTAGTTTGCAGTAGCTGGTATCATTATAGCTTACAGCAACCTCAAAGTCTTGGGCTCAAGCAAACCTCCTGTGTCAGCATCCCAGAGTACCTGGGATAACAGTGGCATAGGCTCATGCCACCATGCCCAGCTAATTTCTCTATTTTCTTGTAGAGACAGAGTCTTGCTTTGTTGCTCAGGCTGCTCTTGAACACCTGACCTCAAGCAATCCCCTGTTTCCCAAAGTGCTAGAATTATGGGCATGAGCCACTGCATCTGGCCCTGGCTTTTTCTTTTTATAGTGTATTAGATTGTGCATTGATTGATTTTTTCTATGTTAAGCCAACCTTGCATTCCTGGGATAAATCCTACCTTGTTCTGGTGCATAATCCTTTTCTAAGTGATGTTGTTTTTGGTTTGCTAGTATTTTGTTTAGGATTTTTCATCTATATTTATAAGGGGTATTTGTCTGTAGTTTTCTTCTGATATCTTTGTCAGGTTTTGGTGTCAGGGTGATACTGCCCTCATACAAGTTTGGAAGTGTTTTCTCCTCTTCTGTTTATTGGAAGAGTTTATAAAAGGTTGGTGTTATTTAATGCTTTAAACTTTTGGTAAAATTTACCAGTGAAGACATCTAATCTTGAGCTTTTCTTTGTGGGAATTTTTTTAAAATTACAGATTCAATCTCTTTACTTGATATAGGTCTGTTGAAATCAGCTATTTTTTCTTGAGTCAATTTCAGGATTTTTCTTTCTAGGGATTTGTCCATTTCATATAGGTTATCGCATTTCTTGGCCTATAATTGTTCATAGTATTCTACTGTAGCACTTCCTTGTTTCTTCAAGGTCAGTAGTAATAACCTCTTTCATTCCTGCTGTTAGTAACTTGAGTCTTTTATATTTGCTTCTTGGAAGTCTAGTTAAGGTTTGCCAATTTTGATGATCTTTGCAAACAGTGAACCATTCTTTATCAATAAGAATGATCATATTCATGAAAATATAATCAAGGAGCATGGGATCACATATATTTACTATATTACTGAGAAAATATTAATTGAATTTATTGTTTTATTTAATTTTGTGTAGAGACTGGGTCTTGCTGTGTTGCCCAAGCTGGTCTCAAACTCCTGCTCTCAAGTGATCTTCCTGTCTTGGCCTCCAAAGTACCAGGATTATAGGCATGAGCCATTATACTCTAAATGAATATGTTTAAAATGATATTACTTAAAATTACTTTTAAGTAAGAGAATAAACTTATTAGTAAACTGATTTTTCAGTAGTTATATGAAAACTGAAGAATGCAGCAACAAGGCAGACAGTAGCGTCTTTGACCTTTAGCCTGGGAGACCCTGCATGTTCTGGACCCCACATTTCCCCTGAGGCAGCATATGCCCTGACAGAGAAGCACAGGCTGCCTTTGGGGCATGGTCACAGTAGGCTACCCAGCCTAGTGAGACACTGCTGAGGGCCTATAGCCAGCCATGCCACCTTTATTGCTGCCCCGCCCTTTCTGGCTGCCCTTGCCTGGATCTGGGGCCCTGCAGAGCCAGCCAGCCTGGTTGGCTCTCATGCTTCCACAGACGAAGGGCCAGCAGGGATGAGGCATGACACGAGGGCAGAGGGAGGTGGGAAAGGTTGGGTGGCCAGGCCTTTCCCAGAGAGCCTGTGGGCTGCATGGCACCTTCCCATTTGTCCCCCCTTGCCTGGCACCCTCCAACTTTGGAAGGCAGAATACAGGGGTAGGAATGACACCAAGACCACCGCCCTGGTGCATCAGGGGCCCTGTTAGTGCTGCCCCTCATACTCCACCAAGCCCCCAGGAGGTAGGCGGGATGTAAGAGGGAAACTGAGTCCTAGAGGTGGGTCACATGTGGGCCCAGATGGTCAGCCAAGCTCCCAGCTCCACAACAGTTCCTCTGATATAGCAATAACATCTTTTTCCTTGTGCCCCACAGCATTTCAAAATGGAGCCCTGGGTTCTGGCTGGCTTGGTGGGAAGAGGAAGAGTCCCCTCCAGATGCTCTACAACCTGGACCAGGTACGTAGACCCCCACCCCAGGGATGACTTCCTCTACCCCCAGCCATAGGAACCCTACATCCCCTGTGTAGACCTGCTGTAATGGGGCTGGGTCCATGCTGGAGCACAGAGGGGTTTCCTTTCCAACCCCAGGCTCTGTCCAGACAGTGGTGACAAGGGCCAGTATTGGGGGTGGGTTGAGAGACTAACTTACCTTCCCATCCATTATAGATAAAAGACATAAAAGGCAGTAAAACAGCCCCTGGGCCAGCCCTCAGGGAGCTCACAGTCACAAGTTAAAATGGACCCTGCAAGGAGCCCCCCAAACATAGGGGCAGCACAAGGAGCCCCCTATATTGTCCTCAAGCAGGTGGCCCAGGCAGTTCCTGGGACTACACACAGAGCTCGCACTGCTATGCCCCACTGGGCAGCTGCCCCTTCGGGCTCGCACACATACAGGCACATGTAGAAGCACTTACTTGTTCAGTGTCTTTAGAGCACCTACTGTATGCAGGCTGTGTTCAGGATGTTGAGATCCAGTGGCAAACAGGTCGTCTGGATCCCTGCCTTGTGGACTGGGGCCATCCAGTCATTGCTGCATTGATATATGATCAGCTCTGCTCTAAAGGGGAGTATGAGGTGTAGTGATGGTGGTACCAAGAGGGACCTAGGAGAAAGCCTCCCTCTTCTCCACGGGGATGGGGCACTGGAGCTGAGACCTGAAGAGTGAGAATTAAGAGGTGAACAGTAGGGGCCAAGCACATAGGCAGAGGGAAAGGCTGTGCCAAAGATCTGATGCAGAGCAGAGTTCAGGGAGGGTGCTTGAGGTGGCCCAGACAGGTGGGCTCTCACCTGGGAGTCCCTGCCTATGTGGCAAGGGCAATAGGGAGTCATGGACAGTTTTAACTGGGAATGACCATGTCATATTTCCACATTTGGAGGACCCATCAGGCTGCTATGTGGAGGAAAGCAGAGGGGGTTGGTAGGTGGCTGCTCACCAAATCCCTGCATAGGGAGTGGAAGGGGCCATGGAGCTCATCTGTCCCACACACCCAGGTTGCAGGTAGGAGGCCTTGGTTCAGCAAGGGCAACTGACTAGCTTGCCCTGCGCCACACACAAAAATGAGGGTGGGCCAGGATCTCAGTAGGGCCCTGATTCCACTAGCTCTGTGGACTTCTGAGTGGCAAGTGGCTCCTCACAGCCTGAGGACCCAGTACCCAGTGGGTGTCAAGTCCCTGGAGATGTGGCACCTTGCAGCTGGAGAAATGATAGTAATATAAACAGTCTAGCCAACACCACACTTTAGTTCTGTGGCCTGAGCACAGAAACCTCTAAGGTGGGGCTGTCATCCCTGTTTACAGATGAGGAAACTAAGGCATGGGGAAGCTAAGTACCCTGCAAAGGTCACGGGGTTCACAAGGATTCAGCTACTTAGGAATTAAGGCAGCTGGGAGCTGTCAAGCCCCAGACCAGTCGACACAGTCCCCTGTCTTGGAGCCCCAGGGAACCCGAGTTGGAGCCCCAGCTTCCTACGTGAGAGCCATGTGACCTAACTCATCTTCTCCGAGCCCATTTTCTCTTCTGTAAAATGGGGACAGCATTGCCTGTGTTGGTCTTCACAGGTCTGTAAACAATGGCAATGCCAACTGAGAACAGTTAGCGCTTACTTCCCAAGATGCCAAACTAGCATCCCCACAGCACAGAAGCAATGAATGGCCTGACTCACCTTCTAGAGTTCTTGCACTCCAGACATTTCCTCATAGGACAGTATCCTAGGCAGCACAAGAAGGTGGAGGTAAAGGGTTTTCCCTTTGGGAGCCCTCACTCTCAACCCTAAAGGAAGGTCCCTCTACATCTCCTTGGCTGGAGCCAAAGCACTCCGTCCTCCCACCCCCCCATGCCCTTTGCTTTAGCAGAGGTAGGTGAGGTTGTATAGCCAACTCCTTTGAGGCTGGCATGTGCCCTAACACAGTGGGAGTCTGCTGGCAAGGAGGGAATCAAGCTGACTGGTACATGGATGAGCAAACATTCCTGCCATAGCAATGTGCTGAGTCCCCCGCAAGCTGAAAGCAGACCTTGGCTGTGGGCCCCTGAAGGATGGCCTTCTCCTGGCACTGTGCAGAACCAGACTTCTGAGACCAATCCTGATGGTAGAACTAAGTGAGGATCTAAGTGCCCTCCAGCCCCCAGTAGCCATGGCTGACCTTGGCAGCTACCTCTGTGATGAGATTATGAAAAAGTGACATTAAGTCCATGATGGGGTATTTGACTCTATGAGACATACAGTGTCTCATCCTGGCTGCTGTTTCTCACTAATGGTCACTAGTCCCTGGGTGTCTTCCAGACATGTTCTAGGTGTGTAAGTAGTGTTAGTGGCCCTGTTATGTGCTCATATTAACATCTTCAAAAACTCACGTACAGTATGTATATCAGTGTAGTCTCTTTGTCTCTCTTTTAAATTTTCATTATGAAAAGCCAAATATATACATGTACAGAAGTAGTGAGAACAGTCCCAGGAACCCCCATATTCCCACCTCCCACTGCCACCTGAGACTGTTCTGAAGTAAACCCCAACCTGTGGATGCTATAGCCATGTCATCATGCCTCTCTAAAAGACAGGCTCTCTCCACGTGTCCTTTCTGAAACATTTCTTAATCCCTTCCCTCTGTAAACACAAATGTTAATCCCGGTTCTGAACTTTAGGTTTTTTCACTTACTGTGCCTGCAGTAAGTGGATGTTTGCAGAATAATGTTGGAGGCATCAGAAGCACAGGTGTGCACATGTATGGGCACACACACACTTCCCACCCCACTACCACCACTGAGGCACTGGGTCTACTGTGCCACCATTTCAGATGCTGCTGTGGTCTCCTATGAAATGAAAACACCCTGAAGTCTTTTATCTTTTTAAACCTAAGAAATAACTCACAAACATATCCTGATAGGCGGCAAGTGGCAGCATTTTTTCAACTCTACAGGGAGTTAAATAGAACAATCGTTCTCACACTGCACCCTACTCTTGGCAAACAGAGAGCAGTCAGTGCGCGCACGTGATGTAACTATGACTACGCTGTCACAGTTCCTTATCAGTGCTAGGAAACGTGATTAGTCTCATCCTAGGTGAGATTCCCTTTTCTCCAAATCCCGGTCCAGGATAGATCTCAGGGCTCCAAATCCCACAGGCATCAGTGACAGCTCTGGGGTTAGAACCTGGCCCAGCTCCCGCCCCCAATCCCTGGGCACATCGCACCTGGACAGCGCCAGCGTCTAGGAGCCTGCAGCCTCCCTATTGCATCTCCCATCCATCCCCTGTCGCCCACAGGGCCCACCCTTTCCCCTGGCCCAGGTGCACCAGCAGCGGCGCGACCTGCTGCG
Organism: Galago senegalensis; assembly: GCA_963575145.1. NCBI lineage: Eukaryota > Metazoa > Chordata > Mammalia > Primates > Galagidae > Galago > Galago senegalensis. Next base: position 23,373 of record CAUYTI010026026.1, read on the forward strand.
CCGTGCCTGCAGCCGCCACACGCGCCGGCAGCGCCTTCTGCGGCCCGAGGACCTGCGGCACGTGCTGGTGGACGACACGCATGGCCTGCTCTACTGTTACGTGCCCAAGGTGGCCTGCACCAACTGGAAGCGCGTGCTGTTGGCGCTGAGCGGCCGCGCCCGCGGGGACCCGTACGCCATCCCTGCGCACGAAGTGCATGCGGCCGGCCGCCTGCCCTCGCTGGCAGACTTCAGCCCCACAGAGATCAACCGGCGCTTGCGCGCATACCTGGCCTTCCTGTTCGTGCGAGAGCCCTTCGAGCGCCTGGCCTCAGCCTACCGCAACAAGTTCTCGCGGCCCTACAGCGCAGCCTTCCAGAGGCGCTATGGCACGCGCATCGTGCGGCGCCTGCGGCCCAGCGCGCACCCCGACGCACTGGCGCGCGGCCACGACGTGCGCTTCGCCGAGTTCCTGACTTACCTGCTGGACCCGCGCACGCGGCGCGATGAGCCCTTCAACGAGCACTGGGAGCGCGCGCACGCACTCTGCCACCCGTGCCTGCTGCGCTACGACGTGGTGGGTAAGTTCGAGACTCTGGCTGAGGATGCGGCCTTCGTGTTGGGCCTGGCCGGAGAGCCGGGCCTGAGCTTCCCCGCCCCGCCGCGGCCCAAGGCGGCTGCCGCCTCGCATGACCGAGCTGCGCGCCTCTTCCGGGACATCAGCCCCTTCTACCAGCGGCGCCTCTATGACCTCTACAAGATGGATTTCCTGCTCTTCAATTACTCTGCCCCCAGCTACCTGAGGCTACACTAGAGTGGGGTGGTGTCCTGGACAGGGGAGGGTCTGTTAGAATGCATCTGCTCTGAGGGCCGGGGTGGGCTCAGAGCACGTACATTTCTGACAAGACCCCCGGAATTCTGAGTGCCACCGGCCCGGGGACCCCTCTTTGGAAACCACTGCGTGAAGTCTTCCCTGGTTGGCGGGCACGCTGGCGAGAATAAGGCCAATCTCCAGCTGCAGGGCCCTGGGAAGCCAGGGAGCGGCTGCTCAGGCACAGTCACACGGGGCCTTTGCTTCCACGGTACCCGCCTGCGATGCTGTTCCTTCCTAGACCTCAGTACAGATCACACTTGGTCAGGGTTAGGTGCAGCCCACCTCAGATGGCCGTACACCTGTGTGCCTCCTTCCTGCCTCTGCCTGTCACTTGAGGCTTCCTTCCTCTACCTTCTCCAGTTAGCAAGTGCCTCCTGTGGCCCTTTGGCTGTGCCAGGACTTGAGAACTCCAATGCTTTAGGCTTTTAGAGGCCATTTTGGGGTCACCTGTGTCCCTGAACATGACCGTGGTGCAGCAGAGCAGAATGCTGATGCCTGGCTCCGTATGGCCTGTGGCCCAACCCAGTGCCCACCCTACGCCACACACCCTGGCAAGGACAGCCCTGGCCAGGAGAGAACCCCTCCCTTGGCAGGACTCCAGGTCAGGCCTCCCTGTCAGTGGGCATGGTTCAGATGCCAGGTGTGAGCTGTCTTTACCCTGTGGTTGTACAGCCTGGCTTCCTCTCCCCATGGCTGGCCCTGCCTTGGGTCTCAGTCTGGCAAAGTGCTCCACTGAAGCCTGTGGTGTAATACAGTGGCAGGTTTTTATAGGACCTTAGTGAGCTGGGGTCACTAATGTTTTTTGAAATAAATGTGATTTGTGACTCTCACTTTTTGGAGTTTCCCTGCTTCATCGCACCATTGTTACGGGGACATGGGACTGTCTGAACTTGGACAACTCTGAGTCTTTGAGCCTGTTGCCCTTGCTGCCAGATGGCATAAGAATGGTTATGGTGGTATGAAGATCAGATGAGAGTGTTCACAGCAGTGAGGGACACATAGGGGATAGGGTGGAAAGGTGGTGCCTTGTATAGGACATCCATAGGGTGATAAGTTCTGGCTGGAGGGGCAGCAGTGACAACTTGGAGAAAATCTTACCTGTCACTCTGACCTTGGCTGAGGATTACAGCCTAGATCAGCTCCGCTAAGGCCTATGTCATGTACAGCCTCTCACCCTGTGGGTATGTTGGGTGTGGATGTTGGGACACTTGGCAGTGAGCACTGTCTGCCCATCCAGCTTTGGAAACCCAGCTAGCCATAGGAATTCCTTGGGAAGAACTGAATGTCCCCCTAGTGACTGGCTAAATATATGATGTCCTTTTTTAGTTTCTTTGGGTGATCAATAAAAATGCCAGAACTTTGGGAAGAACAAGGCAAGACATGCTTGTGTTTTTGAGAAGCAAAATCAGAACCACAACCAAGGAGGAAGCTTGGCAGGGATGTGCCCAAAGCCCAGCTGTAGGACCCAAGACAGCCAGGGAGGCAGCTCAGGCAGTCCACTGGCTTTCACCATCCCCTGCCTGCAATGCTATCCCTTCCCAGGCCAGTCCTAAGGTGCCTCCCTCTCTGGAACCTGCTGCGGCCTTCAGGACACCCCTTTCTGAGCTTCCCTGGGGCCCCTGACAGTGTAGGTCAACTTTAGTGGCCGTGGGAAGGGGCCTGCAGCTGCTGGTTTCCCCACAAAGCCTCCCGAGGTTTATACCTCTGTCCTTCACCAGAGGGCCACCGCACAAGGGCCCTGCACCATAACCAAGGCTCCCTGGGTGCTTTGGTTTGAATGTTTGTGTTCTCTAAAAATCAAGTTGAAACTTTATCCCCAACATAGCAGAATTGAGAGGTGGGGTGCTGGCCCTCGAGTGGATCTACTCGTGGGTCAGTGGACAAATGGGTCATCATGGGAGCAGGACTGGAAGGGAAACCTGAGCCAGCACACTCAGCCCCTTCACCATGGGATGTCCTGGGCCACCTTGGGACTCTGCAGTGTCCCCACCAGCAAAAAGTCCTCACCACAGGCAGCCCCATTGACCTTGAACTGCTCAACTTCCAGAACTATAAGAAATACATTCCTTTCCTTATAAAAGACCTATTTTCAGGTGCTCTGCTATAAGCAGCAGAGAGCAGACAAGCCACTGGGCCACAGCCCTGCTGTTCTGAGCCAGGTGTGAGGAGGAACACACCTAGGGGTCTCCGTCCTGGCTAGGAGCTCCCTGGCCGTGAGACACTCTTGGAGGCCACACATGCTGTGTGTCAGGCTACTGTGTGCTCAGGTGTTATGCACCTGCTTCAATGACACACACCTCGGTTACCAGCTCAGCCCCACACAGCCTCAGATGTGACCTGTTTGTTGAAGTTACACCCACAGGGTGTCACACTTCCTAAATCTTACAAGTAGATGTTCCCAGCCACCTGCTCTTTCCCCTTCAGGCCACCACATTCTAATCCCTGTCACACACATTTGTTTCCCTCATGTGTGCTGCTACTCCATGACTTCCTGCTGATGTCCCCCTGCACACTGATATTGCCGGCACCCAGTGTCACATGCACACTGTGCCCACCACCACGCCACCCTGTACCCTCTGCTGTGTGTGCAGGGCCACGCCCAGTACTACATGCACTAAAGGGCCTTGGGCAGCTCTGGAGCCTTCACATGTCCCTCTCATCTCGCTGTCCTTGGGGAATTCTACCCCTGTTCTGGCACCCTCTAGCTATCTCTTCTCTGGCTGGTACCAGAACATGTGTGTCCCCGCAGATCACAGGGGAGGTTGCTGTGACTCTATCACCCCTACCCCCATGGCTGGGTCCTGGGAGGGTCACTGGGTAACCTGAGAAAGGATCATGCACACAGCTGGACAAGGCGTGAGGGCCAGCCAGGAGGCACTTACTCTGCCATCCCTTCAGGCAAGTTCCCACAGGGACCACCAGCATGAGCTGCCAGTCATCTGGCATTTCAACTTCCTTGAAATTCTCTTTTATTTTCCAGTTTTTCAGACTCTCAAAACCAGAGACTTCAAAGGGTGGAGGTGACATTGATGGATTGTGTTAAAAATACTCATTTAAACATTCTTTTGGTTTTTCTGGCTTTTGTTGTCAGGGAACTGTTTCCCAATTTTTTATAGTTACGGTGTGGAGTTTTTGTTTCATTATCTTTTTTTTTTAACTTTTAATTGTGGCTTTGTCATCCAGGTAGCTTCCTGTGCTGCCTATTTCCAGTGTTTAAAACTTGGTTAAAATAGGGCAGCGTCTGTAGCTCAGTGGGTAGGGCACCCGCCACATATACCGAAGCTGGAGATCCATCTGGCCTGGGCCAGCTAAAACAATGTCAGCTGCAGCAACAAAAATAGCTGGGTGTGTGGTAGGCACTTTTAGTCCCAGCTACTTGGGAGGCTGAGGCAAGAGAATAGCTTAAGCCCAGGAGTTGGAGGTTGCCGTGAGCTGTGATGCCCCGGCAATCTACCCAGGATGACAGCTTGAGACTCTGTCTCAAAAAAATATAAATAAATAAAAATAAATTTGGTTTAAATAAATCCCCAGGTCCTTGCAAGCAATGCCATTTTGTGCATTATTCCGTTTTAGGATCACAGAATGTGGCTCATATTGTGTGTTGCCATTGTATCCTTTCCATGGCAACTGGCCCATTTTCAGTATCGTCCTTGCCATGTTTCCCAGGACAGCAGGATCTGTCCTGAGGTCTCAGGATGCTGACTTGTCCGGTGATGCTGCAGCTGCCTGTGACAGGCTTGTCAACAGCAGTTTAAACAAGATGTGCTCTCTTGTCTAGAGGAGGGTGTTCAGAACTGGTGAGATACCTGCTCCATGGGGCCACGGGGAGACCAGGCCCCTCTCTCTTTTTGTTCCCCCATCTCTAGAGCCTGGTCCTTTCCTATATGTTCCATGAAGAGAGAGCTGTTCACCTCTCAAGAGTGAAAAGGACACCCAAGATCTATTTAAAGACACAAACTGGATAGTACATTCCATTTCTAATTCCATGCTGTTGGCCAGTTCCTAGAGCAGCAGTTCTCAACCTGTGGGTCACGACTCACAGGAACTGTATTAAAGGGCTGTGGCATTAGGAAGGTTGAGAACCACTGTCCTAGAGTGACTGCCATGCCTGGCTACAACGGAGTCCAAAAATGAAAATCCTATCCCTAACCTACATCCCTTCATATTCACCAGTTCTAGGTAGGGTGCCCTGATGGGCTTCCTGGCAACTCAAGCTACCTGAGGGCTACCTCTTGGCCTGATGACAGGGAAGCTGGGTGTGTGGGCGTGAGTGTCCCCTAGGAGCCGTCCTGACCCATGTCCAACAGAAGTCAGGTGGTGGGAGCAAACACTCCAACTTTTACCTCCCTTGAGAATAAAACTGAGGAACAATCTGTATTGTGTCCCAGATTTCCCTGGGACTGTAGCTGCTATGAAATGAATTGTGTTCCCCCACCCTGAACATTTCTGTATTAAAGCCGTAACCCAATGTAAGGGTATTTGGAGATGGAGCCTTTGAGAGGTGATTAGGATGAGCTGAGGTCATGAGGTCCCTGTGATGGGCTTAGTATCCTTATAAGAGACACCAAAGAGGTAGTGCACACTTGTGCTCACTCCACCTCTCTTTCTGACATGGCAAAGAGGCAGGTAGGAACAGAGCCTCCGCTAGGGAATGAATGGTCTTCACCTCCACCCTGGACACAGCAAACCACGGCCGTGGCAACCAGCCCATTTCAGTGTCTTCCTTACCATGTGTCTCTTTCAGGTTTCTCTACGGTGCTTCCTGGGGTCGCCTCCCAAATAAGCCATTTGCACCCTCATCTGTATCTCTAGTTCTGCTTCTGGGGGCACCTGGCCTAGGGCAGAGAATCAAGTATAATTCCATTACTTGCTGCTTGATTCCATGGGTCCTAAATGATAGACAATTAGGCTAATTTCGATCCTTTCCTGTCACAATGCCAAAATGAATGTTCCTGCATAGATGTGAGTGTGGCCATAGGGTGAATCCCTAGGAGGGGACCACACGCCATCCATGCACTGTTTAACTAACATGCCTCTTCTGTTGTACCCACCAGGGCTTACTACAACTGCTCTTAGCACAAGGGCGCACCAGGATTTGGATGGCCGCACTCGGCCCAAGCTGCTGTCTGTATTGTCCAGGAGGCCATGTGTTTATGTTTATGAAATGGTTTTGCAGAGAGGATATTGCTGCACCCCCTCTCTATTGCCGAACATTCATATCGCTGCCCACACTTCTGTTAGGACTGTTGCACCACATAGCTTCCTGAGGGCTTGTTCTCTTCTGCGAGGGGTCACATGCATGCACAAGGCTGGCATCAGCAAATGTTTCCTGATACCCTTTAGATTCTTTCCTCAGAGTGAACTCCCAGAAGAAGCAGTGCTAAGGAAAGACCATGCACATTTTTCTGACTGACGCTGGGTTCAGGCAACTGGCATGAACTTTTTCTATAAAGAGAATTGCAACTTTTGCCCCCACATGCTAGAAGCAAACAATGTATTATTTCAAGAAATAATTTTCAGAAGCTGGAGGCGGATGTGGCCACCTGAGAGGAGTGGGCGGGGGTGTGGCTCCCAGCTGGGTGTGGGTTGGAGAGGGCAGGGGTGTGGCTCCCAGCTGGTGAGGGTGGGTGTGTGGCTCCCAGCTGCGTGGGGGTCCATCCCATGCCCTTCCTTTATTCTGTATCTCAGACTCACATCACAGTGTTTTGCTTATATCAAATGGTAATAAGTTTTTTTTTCTACTACACAATTTTTTTTTATTTCAAAATATTACAGGGGTACAAATGTTTTTGGTTACATGAATCACTTTTATAATGCTTGAGTCAGCACTCTAAGTGTGCCCTTCACCCAGACACTCTATATCGTATCTGTCAGGTAGGTTTCCTCTCCGCTCCTTCCCCTCCCCCAGGCTTGATCCCCACTGAGTTTTCCTTCCCTCCCTGCAAGTGTGTGCTCATCAGTTAGCTCCAGTTTAACAGCAAGCACATGTGAGGTTTGTTTTTCCATTCCATACTTCCCTCAGTTCCATCCAAATTATTGCAAAAGGCATTGTTTCATCCTTTCTTATGACTAGTACATGGGTCACTACAAAAATTTTGAGACAGACTGTGTTGTGGTCCTTATTTTACTTCCAAGAAACACAACTGACAGCATCCTTTCTGATTTACATTTGCAAGCTTCAAGTTGCTGGGCTTATTGGTGTTGCTGGGAAGGCTTCATTTATTTCCATCCATATGGATTTTACATTTCATTTACATTTGTGTATCTCAAGACTTTCATAATGACCCATGGCATACGCATACCATATTTTGTCAATTCACTTAAGTACATCCCTTTAAACTTTGGAGAAAACCTCCTCAAGGCTTATATAGTCCAAATGGTAATGGATCTGGTTCCTGACCCCAAAAGGAGGAGACCCCAGTAGTCTCCGCTTTCTGGAAGTTGGAATCCACCCCTGACAGGCACTGCAGGTCCCTGCAAAGACCTGGGGCCACTCTCCACCCTGGGAGGGGCAGGAGGCCTGGCTCGGGGTGTCAGGGCAGTCCTCTCCACCTGTCTCAGGCACTCAGAATTGACTCCAGAGTCTGCCTTTGCAGACTGGAACAGCTGCACCTGTCCTGCCCTTGGGGCCTGGGAAGCCACTCCACTTCAGTTCTCTCATCTCAAGACTCCTCATTCCTCCCCTTTCTGGGACTCTAAAGCCATTTCCCCACCCTGCTAGGGTCCATCTCCTTCCTCTGTCCCCAGAGGGCTGAAATTAGTGTCCCTGACTTTATTTACCCTCCCAAGGACTTTGAGACAAGTTTCTACCCCCTCTCTCTGTATACTGGGGTAGGGCACCCTCAGCCTTCCAGCAGGCACCTTGCTACACAGTGCTGCCAGCATGCATTCCTCAGGGGTTGTCCCAGTCGCCAGCTGTGCCTGCACCTACTTCTCATCGAGCTGCTGACTCTGCAATCCACAAACAGGGTGGTGTTAAGTTCATGTGTGACACTTTAAGAAAAGGGTGTGCCTCCCTCCCTGCCATATCCCAGGTTCCCAGCTCTTGTCCCCAGAAGTGGCACTTGCCAGCTGCTCACATGCATAGCACACACCCATACTGCTCTGTAACATGCACAAAATAAAGCACGCCAGGCACATGCTTCTGCTTGCTGTTAAAAGTTTTACTATACCTTGTAGTTAGCTCAGATCAGCATGCAAAGAGCTGCTTCTTCATTTTAATGGCTGTCAGGAGGAGCTGTGGTCCAATTGACAGTTTCCTATCGGGTGTTTTCTGGCCCTTTGTCATTCCCAGTGGTACTGGAATAATAGCACTGTCCAAATATCTTTTCTCACACCTGTGAGTATGTGCCCGGATAAAAGTCCTAGAAGTGGCATTCATGCTCTTTTTAATCCTCATACAAACTCTGCAAGGTCATTATCACACCCATTTTAGAGATGAGAGAATAAAGGTTCAGAGAAGTCAACGTGACCTGACTGAGTAAAGTGAGGTCAGACGACCCAGCATGGTTTATTAGCAGAGCCTGGATTCTGGGGAGGGCATAGAGAGAGCTCCTAGGTTGAGGTGGCCGTGATGGTCACTCCCTCCCCTCATTAAAGTCCCTGCAGCTGCTGCCCGGAGTGGGCCAAGGAGAAGGTCTTGCAGAGGGAGGCCACATTGAGTCTGGCTCTAGTGGAGGCCCGTGGACAGCCCTGGTGCCTCAGTGGTGGAGAGGTGCCCAGAATCTGCAGGAGGGGGGCTCAGCCTGGGGGTACCTTGTCTGGGGAAGCGGAGGTTCAGTAACTTGAGTTCCCAGAGGTAGGACAGTGGAAACTGTGGTGGCAGGGGGCTGGACGGTGGTATAATATCTGGAGCACCAAGCCTAAGAAAGTCACACAGAGCTGTAGCTGGCCCTCAAGAGTCCCACTAGCTGCAGCCAGTGAGGCCCAAAGAAGTTGGCCAGGGCCACCTCTGGGAGGGTTCCAGCCAAGACCTGCTCCCATGGGCCTGTCCTGGTCCTCCCACATGGAGCCCCTGATGCCACATAGAGCCTCTGACTCCACAGGTAGCCCGAACGGCCCAAGAGCACACTCTAGCCTCCCTCATTGTTCACATAGCCCTAGCCACATGTGTGGCTGGGGTTATGTGCCACAGTCCTTGCCATCCACCAAGCAAGCTCATTTCCAGTGCCTGCCAGAGGCAGCTGTCCTGTCCTCTGCTTGATGAGGCCACTTCCATTCCTGAGCCTGCCCTCTCTCCCCCTCCTCTCCTTCCAGCCCTCTTCCCTGACAGTGAAGTGCAGGCCTGAGCAGGCCACTGCAGTTTTGGTGGCTCCATGGTCCCTCAGGTCAGGGCTGTCTATCAGTGACCTGCCATTGCCTGTCCCCTAGCCATCCTGAAAAGCAGCCCCCACATTCTCCAGGTGGGACTTTATTCCCTTCCCTCAGGACATCTGTGCAGCAGTTCACTGCCTGGAGCATCCCCTGGGAATGGCCACTGGGCTTTAGTAGCCCCTTTTTATGCCTCAGTTTCCTCAGTTTCAGAGTGGGGCATGTGAGAGAATGAACTTCTGGGTGTCCAACTGGGAAATACAAAGGCCAGGTAGAGGGTGGTGTGCATGTGGCCAGGGTGGGCAGAGTGACCATCAGACCCTGGGGCTGCCTCAGGGAGGAACTTACCCTCGAACTGGGATGGACCGCGTGGGCACCAACCTCTTCTGCAGGGGCAGCTCCTCCCTGACCAGGTTGTTTGTGGCCTCCCAGTTTGGCAGGGCCTCGGGGCTGGGCTCCGTCATCCAGGATAGCCTGCGGTGTCATTGGGAGTGTCAGAGTGGCTGCAGCCTCTAGCTCCCGGAGTAGCTGCCATTCACCTGGAGCTTTCTCTCTGCCAGGCACTGCTCAGTGTGCCTCGCAGCCACCAGCCCCCACGTCAGCTCACACGTGTGCTGAGGGAGGTCGAGTTACCCACACTTTGTGGGTGAGGAAACTGAGGTACTGAGTGGCAAAGTGACGTGTCTGCAGTGGCACAGCTAGGAGGCGGCTAGACGAGGGTGGGTTGGCAGCCAGCCCCGGAGACCTGTCTCAGCTACTGTAGCCAAATAGCCTGGCCCAGAGCACCTTGGACCCCCCAGCTTCAGCCTCCCCAGCTGTTACTAGTGGGCTGCTCTGTGCAACATGTATCTGTTACTCAGCCCCCATGACAGTGTCTGTAGTGTGGAGGTCACCACCTGGGTGTGTCGGGAGGCCAGGACGAGGACAGGAGCACACTTGTGGAGGCCACCACCTGCACATTTGTCTTAGCCTGGCCATGCACAGGTCAGGACATCTCCCTACATGGGCCCTGTGAGCAGCCCTGTGGAGCACCCCTTGCCCACCCCACCTCTGGGCACGAAGCCCATGTAAGGCATGGGGGGTGGTGAGCACTGGGAACAGCTCAGGTGGCAGGGCACCAAGCTGAACTCCAGAAGACCTGAGATGCATGCTCTCCTGGGTAGGGTCCAGGGGGCTCTGTGCCCTTGGCGTTGCCCGTGTGGTAGACATGTTTTCCTGGCATTCATTTTTCCTATTTGGGGTAGTGGCTTCCTGGTATGTGAAGCACCCCTTCCAGGCTTTACCCAGGCCCCCTTAGGTTGTCTGTCTCTGCAGGTTCCTAAGTCGGCAGAAGCAATACAAACAACTGACACCTGCCAGACCAAGTCTGGCGCCCCTGGGGTGTTGGGGGCAGGAGTCTGTGACTGTGCTCCCCAGGTGATTGCAGAGAAGAGCAGGTGGCCTAGCTGTGGGACAGCCCCTGAGCTCAGGCTGCAGCGAGGGTAGAGGGGTGGCCCCAGACTGGCAGCAGAGCTTAGGCTGCTCAGTGTGCTCTCTGTGGACAAGAGACTCCTAGCCCTAGCTGTGCACTAGGCCAGCTGCACCCTGCAGGTCCTGTGTGGAGGGGGGAGGCAGGGCTTGGCACCCCAGGGACCCACGCATCTCATACCTGTATGGAAAAGTGTTGGCAAATTTCTCCTGGGCCTTGCTCCTACTCTTCATCCTCCGGTGAGATTTTTTGTGTGTCCCTGAGGCCATCACAGAGAAGTTTAAGCTGCGGGGAGCCTCTCAGCCAAGGATGGCTAGGACACAAGAGGAGGGGAAGATGGCAGATTGACAGAGGGGCCCAGTGGGGCTGGAGGGTGCTAGCCCACCCATGAGTGCTCTGCCTCGCACCCTGTGTACCTATCAGGCAATCTCAAGTGTGCATACATGTAGCTTTCTGTAGCCACCATAATCAAGACCGTCAGTGGAACCCCCTCCTACTATCCCTCCATAGCCACACCTGCCCTCTGCCCTGTCTCTGAGCCCTGGAAGCCACCAGTCTGTTCACTACAATCTCTAGTCATTTCACAAATACACTATGGATGGACACTGTGTGTCTTTCTGAGACTGTCTGCTTCCCATCCTGGTTTTGTTGAGATCCATCTGTGTTTTTTCAATAGTTTGTTACTTTTTACTACTGAGTGGTATCCTGAGTTGTTTCAGTCTGTTTAAACTCTACCCATTGAAGGACACTTAGGTAATTTGCAGTTTGGGGCAATTATGAATAAAGCTGTTATTAATTACCCATATCCAAATTTCTACATGAAAATAAGTCTTCATTTCCCTGGAATATATCAGGGTGCAACTGCTGGGACATGTAGTAAGTCCATTTCTAGATTGAAAAGGAACTGCTGGAAGATTTTCCAGAGTGGCTGTACCGTTTCAGACCCCCAGTAGCATACAAGATTTTTAAAATCTAAATCTGCTTAGATTGGCATTGAGACCACTGAAGTTCAGAGCTGACCGCTGGGGTCTCATTGCTGTTGTGTGGCCTGCCTCTTGCTTGGCCTTACCAAATGCTTATGCTTGTGTATTTTCACAGTATTCTAAAGGGCTGCTATGCCCTGGACATGTGACATGGAAACTTGTGACAATGCTGCCCGCCGGCCAGCACTTGGCTTTACATGTGGTTCCCTGACCTGATGGTGAAGACCCAGTCAGGGAGGGGATAGGCTCCTGGTGGGGCGTGGGGTGGGTTGCAGGCCATGGGCACTGGGTCCTTTTGCCTGAGCCTGGGTGGGAACCGAGTGGTGGCTCTTTCTCTTGGCATCAGCACCATACAGTAGAACTTTCTGAGACAATGGAAATGTTCTGGAAATGTTCTAAGTCTGTGCTGTCTAAGACGGTAGCTGCTAGCTACCATGCTCATTGGCTGAGTATGACTGTGGGACTGAATATCTTAAATTTTATTTAGTTCTATAAAGAGCATGGCCAGCTCTGTGTGTCCTACCATATTGGGCAGCACAGCCCTGGCCTCTGGGCCTGGAGGGCATCTGCTGCTGCCTGACTGTGAGCTCAGAGGCCAGAACTCACCAGGACCCTTTTTGGGAACTGGGTCTGCTCCTGCCCTTTCTCAAGAAGACAACCCTCTGGTTGTGATGACCTCAGATGCATAGCTGCCTGGCTGTTGGGTTTCTCAGCTGACCTTGTGCTGAAGTCCAGTGCCTGCAAAACATAGCCTGCCTGCACAGAGGGGACACAGCAGACTTTGGGGCCATTGTGGTTAGGGCAGGAGAGCACAGCTGCAGGCCCCAGTGTGATGCCTCTCTAGGGCCACCACTCAGGCTCATCAAATCCGTAAAACCCCTTCCAGGCACCTCCTGCCTCTTGACCCATGGCCATGCCCCTCCAGGGTGGCACCTGCCTTGTCTCTGGAGGCTCCCTAACCCATATTACCCCTTGGGAGCCTCTACTGGGCAGTGCCACCCACAGTTTGCTTTGTAGGGGGCTGGAATATGGCCACAAGGAATGTCCTCCCTAATATCTGGTGGATGCCATCAGGACAGTACAGCTCACAGGCCTGCTGGTCCCAGAACATCACTGTTTCATCCCACCTAATGCTCCTTAAAAGCTCCCTCAGCCCGGAGCTCAGCCTTGAGCTCCCTCTGGACACACCTCCCCATCCACTGGGAGCAGGGCAGCCCATGTCAAGAGCCAAAAGAGGCTAAGATTTATGGCATATGCTGTCAGGAACCCATGCGCTTCCCTTGGCCTTCACCTCTACTTCTGTAGACTGGGACTTGACTGTCTGCCTGAGCGCTGCCTCTGGCTACAGAAACATGCTAGGCTGATGCACAGGGTACAGCAGAGGTTCCAAAGAGTTGATGCTCTCAGAAGCAGCCCCTCACCAACAGTGGGCAGGGAGCAGTAGTAAACACCCCAGTTCCCTCACCTCCTGGGAGGCAGCTCTGAGCTGTATGCATCACCCAGAGCACCCCTGGGGGCAGGCTGAGTTGGCTCCAGGTGATGACACACCTTGGAGTATCTCCCCTTTCTTGCTCACGTCCCACTCTCTCTCAGTGGTGCAGCTCCTGAGTTCCATGTCTGCACTTGCATCCTTGTCCCAGGCCTGCTTCTGTAGAACTCAGACTGACAGGTGGCTGCTGCCAGCAATTGCCATGTGTGTTTGGGTAGCATGCGGGTTGAGGTGAGGGTCTCCCCATCTCATCTCTCTGACTGCCCCTCACACACAGATTCACACCACAACACAGACTCTCACTCACACTCGCAGACTCACATACTCACACCACAGACTCTCACACTCGCAGACTCTCACACTCACAGATTCACACACTCGCAGACTCTCAGACTCACACACTCACACCACAGACTCTCACACTCAGACTCAAACTCACAGATTCACACACTCGCAGACTCTCAGACTCACACACTCACACCACAGACTCTCACACTCAGACTCAAACTCACAGATTCACACACTCGCAGACTCTCAGACTCACACTCACACACCGTAGACTCTCACACTCACAGACTCTCAATCACACTCTCACACTTGCAGACTCATACGCTGGCAGACCCTCACACTCACAGACTCTCACAGTTGCAGATTCTCACACTCACACTCGCAGACTCTCACTCTCACACTCAGACTCACACTTGCAAATACACTGACAGACTCTCACACTCACAGACTCGCACACTCACTGACTCACACACCCAGACTCTCATACTCAGATGGCCACACTCAGACTCTCATGCACTCACATTTGCACTCTCACAGACTCTCACACTCGCAGACTCACACTCTCACACTCAGATGGTCACACTCACAAACTCCCTCACAGTCACACTCACAGACTCTCACACTCTCACACTCAGTCATACTCACAGACTCCCTCACACTCACACTCTCACACTCTCACAGACTCTCAATCACAATCTCACTCACACTGACAGACACTCAAAGACTCTCACACTCACACAGACTCTCACTGGCAGACTCACACACTTACAGACTCTCACACTCACAGACTCTTCCTCACACACTCACAGACACATTCATACTCACAGACATACTTGCAGGCACTCACACACTCATAACACAGGTTTTCACACTCACACCCAGACTCTCACTCATGCTCACACTCACACACAGCCTTGCACATGCTCAAATTCACACACAAACGTTCACACTCCTGCTCACGCACACATACTCGCTCACACTCAGACTCACACACAGATATACACACACAGACTCATATTCACAGACTTCCAGAAGTCTTGGTCTTGGTCTGTGTCCAGTGCCTAGCCTCCTATCTGGGGTCCCGGGGCCAGTCTACACTTGGAGTAGGCAGCTTCACAGTGGCCCCCACCCTGGTCAGAACAGGGACCTCTCTGTTTAAGGCATAGTTTTCAGTAGTCCCTATAGCCCCCTTGTGGGGACAAGTGGGCAGCATGACACATCATCAGAGTTACCACTGAGAAGCCTTGCCTGAGGTCCACTGGCTTTCTGAGGACCCCAGGAGCCCAGCCTCAGGGATGTTTGCCTGTGTTCCCTAGTGGCTACTCCTTAGAAGTTAATGGGTCTTTATCATGCAATGTGCTATTAGGCAGAACTGGCTCTGGGAATGGAAAGGGGATGAGAAGTGCATTCTGGCATGGGGGAAGTCTCTGCCTTGGACCAGGGAGTGCAGGGCCCCCAAGTCAGACAGGGGAGGACAAAGGGACAACTCACTCTGCCACTGAGCCAGATGAGGGAAAGCAGCCAGTCTGTGCTCACCTCTGTGCGTGAGCATGTGAGAATGTGTGTGTCCATGTGTGGGCACGTGTGTGAGTCTGTGTATTTGTGTATGAGGGTATGGGTCTCCCCATCTCATCTCTGAGATGGGGTTCTGTATGAGTGTATCTGTACATGTGAGTGTGTATGTGAGCACGTGTCTGTGTCCATGGGTCTATGTGTGTGCATGTGAGTCTGCGCAAGTCTGTGTATGAGTCTGAGGCTGTGTGAGTGTGTGTCTGTTTATGTGAATCTGTGTGTATGTGTGTATGAGTGTGTTGGTCTCTGTGTGTGAGACTATGTGTGTGTGAGTCTGTGTGTATGTGAGTCTAAGTCTAGGTATGTGAGTCTGTGTGTGTCTGTGTCTCTTTGTGTGAGGCCGTGTGTTTCTCTGTGTGTATCTGTGTGAGTCTGAGTCTGTGTGTCTCTCTGTGTGAGTCTATGAGTGTGTGAGTCTGTGTGAGTCTATGAATGTGTGAGTCTGTGTGTCTGTGTGTGAACACCTCAGTGTGTATGAGTCTAAGTCAATGTGAGAGTCTGTGTGTCTTTGTGTGAGTGAATCTGTGTGTGAGTCTGTGTGCGTGTGAGTCTATGTGAGTCTGTGTGTGAATCCTTGTGTGTCTCTGTATGTGAGTCTATGTGTGTGTGTGTGTGTGAGTCTGTGTGTGAGGGTGCGTAAGTCTCTCTTTGTGAGTCTGCATATGAATCTGTGTGTGTGAGGGACTGGCCTTCCTGTCCCCTTCCTGCCAGCCTAGATGCAAGTGAAGCTCTAGCTGGGCACTGGCTGAAATCTCCATGGCCTGGTCCCAGCCCCCAACCGTTCTGAGAACACAGGGCTCCTTTCCCTGGGCCCAAGTGCACAGTCCCACGGCCTCAGCCCAACCTTAGCCAGCCTTCATTCCTGGTGAGTCACTCCCCTCTGGCCTCAGCTCATCTGAGGGGTCAGGGAGGGCCCCACAGCAGGACCCCAGTTGGTGGCTGCAGAGCAGTCCCTGTCGGGGCCCTGAGGCCCCTGCCAAGAGTCTATGTGCTCTGTGCACACCTCATTCTTCTCTTCTGAGGGACAGCACTGTCACTGCCCCCATTCTTTAGGTGAGGAAAATGAGGCTCCAGAAAGCTAATTGCTTGGTCTGCATTCCCACAGTGAATGGGGGTGAGCGGTGGCATCAGAATGTGGCATCTCTTCTGCTCACACAGCCTCAGAGAGTCCACAACCAGGGAGGCAGCACTGCCATAGGAACCCTGGGGCTCACAGGGAGGAAGGGCCACCCTCATGCCCACCCTATCCCTACCTGCCTGACCCTCCAAGTCACTAGAACAACCTGCAGACTGACCCAGCTGAACCTGCGTTCCCAGGCAGGGGCCTCTGCATAGCCCGGGGCAACATTCTGACAGCACCGTGCCTGCCTGGTCCATCTACGACTGCCACATTCCAAACAGACATGGGCTGTGGCTCCCTGCCATGCAGGCCACCAGTGCTCCCCAGATAGCCAGCCCCAACCCTGGCTAGGAATAACTTGGAACTGCTCATACCTGGGGAGATGCTGCGGGGAGGGCTGCTGTGATCCCTGAGGCTAGTTGGGCCCTGGCTGCAGTGCCTTCTGGGTAGGCTCGGTCAGATGGGAACATCCAAGGCTGGGAGCTTCCAGCCACAAAGGAAGGTCCAAATGAACCCTCAGAGATGCAGGACACTGTAGCTGGCCTATGTGATGCCAGAGGGACTGGAGCTGGCCATGGTCCCTGATGCCACACACTATGGGAACACCAACCCTGGGCTGTGGCCAGGCAGGGTCCACAGGCTCATTGTGACATCATAAGCCCCTGAAGTCACAGCCGGTGACACCATAGCTGCTGACCCATATGGCTCAGAATCCAGCTTAAAGTCCTGACTCGGGGAATAGCTGTATAGATAGCAGCATGTGGGCCAGGGTCGTTGCACTGTTAGCTCCATGTGCCCCAAACAGAAGTACCCACACCTACACGCTTTATAGCAGGTCACTCCCCTATTCAATTCTGGAAACAGAAGATACAGCCCCAAAATAGCTAGAGACTCATTGGGGCTGCAGCTAAGCTTTTCCAGCTGATCTGGCCCTAAGTCCCAGCACCAGCTCAGGAATGGTCAGGCCGAGGATTTGAGCTCTTGGAGTGTGGGGTCTAGGCCTTGAGCAGGCTGCTCCTCCACCTTCCAGTCCAGGCCCAGGTGTCCTTCATTGTGGCCTTAGGCAGCAGCTCAGCTTGTGGACCTGAGGCAGTCTCCAGGGAACTGTGGACTCTTGCCTGTGTAGCAGCTCTCAGTGGGCTCTGCATGAGCCAGCCCAGGGAAGGGACTCTGGGCAGGGCCCTACTCTGCCATATATAAAGTGGCACACATTAAGAAGGAGAGAGCAAGTGCAATGTGGGGCAAGGCCTGGCCAAGCAGCCAGTGCTGCCTGCTGGGAGACTCCCAGATTCTGAAGGAAAGTGACGGGCTGTTTCCTGTCACCTAACCAGGGCTGTGCAGGCACCTGGATCTCAGGCAGCCTGTTCAAATCCTTAGGCCTAAATTTAGGTTTTCCCCCTGCCTCTTCTCCAGGTGAGAGGATTGTGCCAGTTTCTTAGACAATGGCTTGGAATGACCAGTAGGAAAAGGTGTACCTGGCACCATCAGAATTGGCTGGGGCCAAGGGCATTGAGAGTTTGCCCAGGAGACTGAGGTCCCTCTGAGTTCTTTACAAGGACTGGGGCCATGAGAGGTGGGACCTGTGGTGGGGAAGGCTGGGTGAGAACATCATCTCCACCTGACTTTCCATGTGGCCCTGTGTGGGCAATGATCCTCTCTGAGCTGAGGACAGTGGAGACAAGAACTTTCCAAGGGCCCTTGCATAGCAGTGGCCTGGTGTCACAGATGCTGAGGGCAGCATCCAAGAAGAGGCAGACCTGTGGGGCATCAGGGGTGTGCATCTTTCCCTTCCTTGCCAGCCTGACTGTCAAGCACTCAAGAGCTGAGAAGTGACCTCTGTGGCAAGAGGACAATGGGGCCAGGCAAGGCTATGGTGAGCCAGATCTTCCAAGCTGTCAGAGAAGGTCAACAGAGGGCTCATGGAAAGAAATGGCAAGACCAGGTACACACTTTGAAGCTCTTTCTCTGGCACCAGTGTGGAGAGCACAGCTAAGGGGCCAGGAGTAGGTAGACCACAGGACAAACACAGGCAATCACTCAGGCAAGAGATGGTGGCACCTTGGCATGAAGTAGTGATGGAGGAGAACAGAGGGAAAGGGCTGGATTGGAGAGCTGCTTAACAGCTCGGCTCTGCACAATCAGTAACGGGTGATGGTAGGGGCAAAGATGATCCCTGGTTTCTTGCATGCTGCTAGACATGGCTTAGTCTTAGAGTGGTTGAGTTTGAGATGCCTTTGAGACATCTAAATGGAGATGTCCCCTCACTTAGGCAGTTATATATCTAGGTCTGAGAGTCAGAAGGGTGAGATCTGGGCTTAGGAGAGCAGTTTTATTGGTACACCATGGGTGTATCGATGGCATCTGAAGACCGTCCTCTGAATGGGGGAGGGCGGAAGGAGATGAGAGTCCTCAGCTGGGCATTAGAGTGCTCCACTATTTGCTGGCCAAGTAAAGAAGACTGCACCTGAGATGCCAAAATGTGTTGGGTCACCAAAGCCAGGGATGCCCTTATCTCAAGAAGCATGAAGCATAAAGCAATAAGCAGAGTCAGTGCTGCAGATGAGCCTGGCGAGGTAAGGACTGGGAAGTGATGCTGCTTTGGGGCTGTCTGGTTCTCCCCAGAACTGTTTCTTTGAATGGACACAAGACTGCAGGGCAAAGAGTGAGAAGTCAGGGGAGCTCGCCCCTCGGGTGGCATGGCCCTTTGCATGTGCCGCACTTCCCTGAGCCACCTCCATTGCACTCCACAACTTTTCGTTCATTGGCATTGGCAGTGTTTTTGTGGATTATTTAGGGTTTTCTACATACTTCTTTCTGATTTGAATGTCTTGTATTTTCTTTTTCTTGCAATGGCTCTGAGCAGAACTTTCAGTATTATGTTAAATTGAAATGGGGAATATGGGCACCCTCATCCTCTTGATCTTGGAGAAACAACTTTGCTTTTTCACTAGAGAGGATAGGGCTGGTGTGGGTTGTTTGTATGTAGGTTTTATTATATTATGGTGAGGAGCTGAGTGTTTTTATAACAATAGGTTGCTCAATTTTGTCAATTTGTCAATTGCTTTTCTCACATCAGGAGAGGTGATGGTATAGTTTTATCTCTCATTCTAATAACGTGGTGTATTGCATTGATTGATTTCTCACTATGAATTTATTCTAAGATTGAATTTTACTTGGTAATGGTATATAACACTTTTAATGTAACAATGGAGTTAGTTTGCTAATATTCTGTTGAGCATACTTCCATCTGCATTTTTAAGGATAAGGACCTCTAGTTTTCTTTTCTTGTACTGTCTTTATCTGGCTTCCCTATTAGGGCTCTGCTGGATCCTATGTTGAATGAGTTAGGAAATGGTCTCACCTCTTCCATTTTCAGGAAAAGTTTAAAAAAGATTTATGTAAGTTCTTTAAATGTTTTATAGAATGCTCCAGTGACGTCTTCTGGTCTGGGGCTTTTCTTTGTTACTGATTCAATCTCTTCATCAGTTATAGGTATATTCACAAGTTCTATTTCTTCCTGATTCACTTGGTAGGTTATTTTGCTTCTAGGAATTTGTTCATTTCATCTAGGTTACCCAATTTTTTGGCATAAATTATTCATAGTATTCTTTTAGGGTGGGGGCAGAGGCTCACAGCTATAATCCTAGCACCCCGGGGTTGATTGCCTGAGGTCAGGAGTTTGAGACCAGCCTGAGAAAGAGGAAGACCCCATCTCTAAAAATAGCCCAGTGTTTTGGTGGGCACCTGCAGTCCCAGCTACTTGGGAGGCTGAGGCAAGAGAATCACTTGAGCCCAAGAGTTCAAGGTTGCTGTGAGACATGGCACTCTACCCAGGGCACCAGAGTGAGATTCCGTCTCAAACACACACACAAAAAACAAGGTATTATCTTATAATCCTTTTCATTTGTGTATAATCAGTAGTAATAGTTGTCATTTCCTTTCTGGTATTAATAATTTGAGTCATTTTTTTTCCTTTGTCAATCTAGCTAAAGCTTTGTCAGTTTTGTTGATCATTTCAAAAAGCATCTTTTGGTTTTGTTGATTTTATCTATCATTTTTATATTCTTTATTTTATTTGTCTTTAATCTGTATTATTTCCTTGCTTCTGCTAGCTTTAAGTTTAGTCTTTGTTTCCTAATTCCTTAAATTGTATAAATCATTAATTTGGGATCTTTTCTTCTTTTTTTAATGTAGACATTTGCAGCTATAGATTTCCCTCTTAGCACTACTTTCTCTGTGTCCCATAACATTTAGTATCTTGTGTTTCTTATTTTAATTCAACTCAAGGCATTTTCTAAGTTCCATTGTGAATCTCTTCTGTAACCTGTTGGTTTTCTAAGAGTGTATTAATAGCCACATATTGTGAATTTTCCAGTTTTCCTTCTGTCAATGATTTCTAGTTATTCCATTGGGATCAGAAAATATATTTTGGATGACTTGAATCTTTTTAGATCTGTTTTGTGACCTAATATATCCTGGAGAACATTCATGTACATCTGGGAAGAATGTATTATGTTGCTATTGTTGGGTTTAATCTTTCTGTATATATCTGTTGCTTTACAGTGGTATTCAAATGCTCTTTCTCTTTATTAATCTTCTATCTGGCTGTATCCATTATTGGAAGTTGGTTATTAAAATCTCCATTATTGTAGAACTATTTATTTCTTCATTTTAATAATTTTTGCCAAATATATTTTGGAGTTTGTTGTTAGGTCCATATATGTTTATGATAGCTATATCTTCTTGATGGATTGACCTTTCATCAATATTTAATATTCTTCTTTGTCTTTGGTGACCTATTTGGCTTAAAGTCTACTTTGTCTGAAGATATATCTTCATGGTCCCTGTTTCTTTCAAGTCTAATAATTTTTTATTGTCTACTTACATTAAATGTTAGGCATCAAAAAGATGTCTTGATTTTTGGCAGATGAAACTGTTTTTTTTTTTTTAATCTTGGTTCTAATAGTAGTCTTACAGCTGTATTTGTCTGGATTCATAGAACTGTAACCTAAAAACTGAATTTGATTGTAAATAAATTATGTCTCAATTTTTGAAAATGAAAAAGAAAAACTATCTAAAAGCTCTGGGTAGGTGTTTAGGGCTTATTGAATTTCAGTTTACTTTCAAATTATCTAATTGGGCAAGTTTATTTGGGAACCCCTACTTAGTATCTTTAGGTTTTTCCTTAGGGGCTTCTCAGAGTCCCCTGAGAAATAAGACTCTACCAATCTCTGGCCACAGCAAGGGTGAAGAGCTGGTTGCCAGAGCTCTGGGAAGTGAGTGAGAGAAGAGGTCTGAGGGATCAGTAAGTACCTGTTCATTTAAACATTGTGTTGGTGCAGCACCCATGGTGCTATTTACGCCAAGTGCCCCTAGTCAAGAGACCTTTGGTTTTAACCCTGACCAGAAAATAACTTCCAGACAGTTTCCTGTGGGCAGTAAGTACTCTGGCAAATGATGGAAGGTGGAATCTGTCTCTTATGTGGACTTCCCGACAGTCCACTTTGTCTCAGCCAGCCTCCCACATTCCCACCCGCTCACTCCTCCAGAGGCACCTGGTGCTGGAAATTACTGAACTTCTCATTACTTTGATGTAACGTGAGATTGGTTTCTTTTTTTTTTGAGACAGAGCCTCAAGCTGTCCCCCTGGGTAGAGTGCCGTGGCATTACAGCTCACAGCAACCTCCAACGCCTGAGCTCAAGCGAGTCTCCTGCCTCCACCTCCCAAGTAGCTGGGACCACAGGCGCCCGCCACAACGCCCGGCTATTTTTTGGTTGCAGCCATCATTGTTGTTCGGCGGGTCCGGGCTGGGGATTCGAACCCGCCACCTTAGGTGTACGTGGCTGGTGCCTTAGCTGGTTGAGCTATAGGCGCCAAGCCTAGGGTAGTGT
>CAUYTI010026027.1:0-44393 GCA_963575145.1 Galago senegalensis
AACGTTTTAAAGCAATAACTGAGAAAATGACATGAAGGCTGTGTTGACCAGTTTGATGGAAGTATTTCAGAATGCATGTGAAAACCCCACACTGTATCCCAGAAGTGCATTAATGTACATAGTTAACATTCAATAAAAAAAAAAATTAATGTTCTAGTAATGCACTTTGGTCAAAATTAAATCCAATTTATGTGAGAATTAGTTGCTGTTTTCTTTTGTTTGTTTGTTTATTTGCTTTTTAACAAAATCATTATAGAAATTTGAATTTGTTTATATATGCTAAGCAATAAGATCACAAGTACAGAAAGATCTAGAACATTATACGAAGCAGAAATTATGACACCAAGTGGTGGATGCAGAGTTTAGAACAGAAATGCCGGGATTAGGGACATGTAACACAGTGAGGAAGGCTGCTGGTCACGATAATGGTAACAACTCAAATGATAAAAGCAGCAGAAACAGCTCCAAATGTTTTATGAACATTAATTAAACTGGTATCTCCGTAATTTACTAAACAAAGTGTCACAGAGACCCAGTTTGATGGTTTTTACTGTCCTTGTGAACAAAGAAGTGAGTTGACTCAGTAAGAACAAAAAGGAAAATGGAAATTTACAAAGCCTACAAGAGCACTGAGCCTTACCGTAGCAGCTCATAGAAATACAGATAAAAGGTGATTCAAGACAATTACCCCAAAGTATAGAGGGTCTAGTCAGGAGTAAAGAACACTGCTCTGTAATCCCATTGGTACAGCTGCACGGGGACAGGAGGACACATGAGATGTAGGAGACTTGGGCTTCAGTATGAAATGTGCTGATGGACAGAGAGCTGGGACCCTTCCAGATCAGCTAGGTGATTACATGTGGCACCAAATAAGAGGGGGCTTGATATCCAACAGGCCTCCGTTCAGGTCCTGGTTCTGTCACTCAGTATTTGGGTGGCCCTTTCAACTCACATAAACTGAATTTTAATGTCTTAATCTGTAAACTAATGACGACGACAGTAACTACAGAATATAGGAATACCCATGAAGCACTACAAGCTCCCAGTGGACTGTTAGTGAGAAGCACTGAGGTGTTGCCCTTCCTGTGACCCTCCACCGCCTCCCTCCTGGCCATTAGCATAATCACACAATCAGTGACCGCTAGGGACTGAATACAGAACTGAATTGTTTCTAAGGAATGTTCTAGACCCAAAACTAATTTAGTTCTCACAAACCCTAGATAAATGTCACGTAAACTGGAAAGAAAGCTAGGGAAATGATAAAGAAGGTATTGTATCCCTACAAAAGTTATATGAGCTGTTTATGTTTTGGCACTGAAGAGCAAATATTTTAACTAATTATGTGTCTGGAACCAAATCTTTGATTAAAGGCTTAACTGAATGCAATTTATATCCTGCTTTTCACATAAACCTTTTTATCACAGGCAAAACCCCTCTAACTTGAATGAAGCCCCATAGTCTATAGTAATTATTTATAAGTATCTGGATACTCCATTCAAGGGTTCTTATATCTTGTACGCTACAGTTTCATCTGTGAAAGTAAATGAAGTGTTCCCATTTGAGAGTGTCTGAGAATGAACTGCGTGCACTGCCAGGGCCAGGGACCCTGGATGTCAGTAGTGTCAGTGTGGTAGTGTCATGCCCAACTCAGGCCCCAGAGGACAAGTTCTGTAAAACACGTGTGCATACTCGGTGCCTTTAACCAACGTGAAACTTGGTTAGATAAAACTGGGTGAGGCTCTACCCTACAGCTCTGTGATTTTTCCAGCATTAATATAATTCTGAAATTTTCTCGATAGCAAATTTCAAATAGATTTATTAATTAGGGTAATGCATCTACTACCACATCTCTTTAAATTTCAGTGTCTTCACAGAACAAAAGTTTATTTGGTCTTGGATTTTCATTTCATATAATAAGCAAATGAGTCTATTTCTTGGATGATCTTTCACAGGATGATTCAGTAACTGATTTGTTTTTATCTTGTGGCTAACCCACCACCTAGGGCACTGGAATGAAGGAGGATGCAGCCATCCCCATTTCTTAACCTTCTGGAGTCTCAAGTGACAAACATTCCTTTTATTCTGGTGTGAAGGGAGGAACGAGCCCTGTGATTCCACTAAGACGGAAGGGCTTGGAGCTTGGGTTCTTTGACAGGACTTGGATGTCTTTGCCCAAATATGAGTTTAGAGAGTACAAATTACATATTCAAAACCATAATGTGAACACAGAAATAAATAAGAAGGAATCTGAATAAGAGATGGGCCTAATATTAAAAATGTTCTATTTTAAAGAAATCTAAAAGAAATAAGTAAAATACATCAGTCATCTGGGAAACAAAAGATTATTCAAGCTGAAATATAGACACACAAGACTCTAAACTTCCTAATTATTTATCAACATTAGTCAGCTACAAAAAAAACTGCTTTCAGTAAGTTTTAAAAATTCATATACTCCAGCCTTTAATGTCCATTACCCAGAAGTACTGTTGTCTCTCTGCCAACCCTTAGCTGGCAGGAGGTTCAGCTACAATTCACCCCAAATGATGAATTCTTTAATAAAAATTCAGTAACAGAAAGCTTGACAGTAATATTTAAAATGTCACAATTAAAATAAATTCATTAAATGACCTCACAGCAATAGTCATTCCAGTTGATCCCTGGGAAGTCACAGTATTAAGAATGATAATATTAAATTCTCTAAAATTCTAAGAATTATAATTGATTATTTGAAAAAATAAGTATTTAGAATGAGAAATACCCATTTAATAATGAATAAACTAGAACCACACAAGCACTAATTAGGTTCACCATGGCACCTGACCATTAAATATTAACTACTGCCCAATGACAGATATACACAACAGTGAGAGCAAATAAATTCTGTCCACAGCTTCTGTTATAGCTTGAAGATCTAGTACTTCTTTCCCATTGTTGAGCCTCTTTTTATTAGATCCCCCTTTCTTAAGTTAAAACTATCCTCATCTGAAAATACTGTGTAGCTCCAAAAAAATGTTATTGGCACAGTCAAATTATTTTAGTTCACCAGTGTTTGTTACCATGATTGCCATGTTACGCTTAGAGATAACGGCCAGCATCAAGCTGCCACCACTGCCTCCATCATTAAAGACACACAAATACATATGTTGAAGAGGGAAAATGTGACTTTTTCCATAATTATTTCAAATCAAGAATAAACCATAACAACTGAAAACTCGAAATTATGAACAGTATTCCTTATCTAGAAGAGTGTGGTAAAACAGGCAGCAGCACACAGCATTAACAGTGGGGACACCAATGCCCTGTACCTTTGCGGATGTCTGGCCATATCTGTGAATATCCAAACATACCTTCCCCTTAACGTAGCAATTTGACTGCTAGGATTTTATGGCAAATATAAGTACACACGTGAATGTAAGGCCGTGTGTCAAAGAGTGTGGCATATAGCACTCTAATAAGAACAACTAGAACCCTACCTAACGTCCACCAAGACAGTAGTAACTGGATAAAAAGAATGAGATAAAATATACATAGTGAATCACAAATGTGGAAAATGCGTAAGTTGATAAAACAAGGCACAGCCACCTGCACAAAAGAGCC
This sequence comes from Galago senegalensis, assembly GCA_963575145.1. NCBI lineage: Eukaryota > Metazoa > Chordata > Mammalia > Primates > Galagidae > Galago > Galago senegalensis. The sequence goes on from CAUYTI010026027.1 coordinate 3,598, forward strand.
CCATCTGGAGGGACCTGTGTGCGTGCAGATAATGTTTGGAAGTGTGGGAATATAACTAAGTCATCTACGTAGAGAGAAGTATAATTTTCTTCTATCCTATGGCATTATTAGCTTATTTACATGTTATTTTCATGTTTAAATTCTAAAAATAAAGAAAATTTTAAAACTTCGTATCACACCACTTTTGTATAATTTTACTCCTTTATGTATAGTTAACAATCATGATTTTTCTCAGTGCCTTCAAAATAATAAAACAATATAAAGTAGATTCTATTTCGAAGAACTAGAATAATCCTTATTCTAAATAGGCAGTTGGTTTTAACTTTCTTAAAGACAGAAGGATGGTATATTTCTTTTAATGTAAAAAGCATCTATCTAACCTCTCTGTATTATTATCTCGCTTTCCAAAATTCAGATATTTGAGTAACATCATTCAACTTTGGACCAGAGTATTTTAATCTTTGTCTCATAAGGACATTTGGTAAGAGATAGTATGATCTAAAATATTTCTTTAAAAGTAACTACCTTCATTAATCATCCATTTTTCTCTTGTTTTCAAAGGTCTATACTAGTATCTTGTTCATTTTGGAAACCATACTTAATCAGGCAATTTTTGAAATTTCCTTTATTGTAATTTTTTTTCTAGTTCATGTTCTTTTCCATCTACAAGAGACATTCAAGAAGCAAGAACCAGATGGCAGAGAAATAGGCTCACACATGACGGAATTCCTTCTGTTCACTGCTCACATCTGAGCTCAGCTGGGTTTCCAATGCTGCCGTGTCATGGGGAGGCTGATCACTCAGTGTGGCCCCCGCTGCTGAGACCACAGTTCAAACCCCAGTCCTCACAGCTGAAATCTAGGTAATGAGATCTGGAGATACTCATTGTGGTTAAATAAAATCTCTTATACAGAATTCATAGCAAACACAACTCGGAACGACTTCCACTCAGACCTAGAATTTCCTTCCTCCAAGCACAAGGAGGGTTTCTGATACACAGAAGGAGCCTGCAGTTCTCCAGGCCCAGCCAGCAGGGACACAGCAGGGATGCGTGAAATCTGAGCAGACATCCTCAGTGCCTGAGACAGAGAGCACTGTGATCCCTTTCCTGGGACACTGACGCTGTCAGGATACCCACCTTGTATCAGGCACTGTTTTGTAATTTCTGGTCTAAAGGCACTCTACTCTTGGGCATGGGAACATAAGCCATGGTAAAAGATGTAAAGTCAAGAATCATTAAGGACAACAAACTTGCTCAAATAAAATTTTTTTCCCCTGGGGCCATGTTAGGTCAAGATAGGTCAAGAGACCTATAAATTGCATCATGAAGCCCCAGGCTGAGAATGAGCAGGAGTCAAATACAACTCACATGGCGGTTAGGTTAATGTGTTTGACCTAATAAAACACCATGGCCTCAAGGGAAAAATTTTGTCTAGTGTGGCAGTCAATATGCAATAGACCTGGGAGTTATACATGCTTCACAAGGCCCCAGGCTCAAAACTAGCGAGTTATATACAACTCACTTGGAGGTCAATGTGTTTGCTCTCTACTAATTTCTAGGCCACCTGAGATACACCAACCTCCTTGCTATTTCTCTTTAAGCAAATCCACACATTTTCCCCCAATAAACTTGGTCCAATGTCCCCTTCCTCTCCATTCTCAGCTGCCAAATCTCACACATACTATTACTTGGAGTAATCTTAAATTCCATCTCCTGTTATCATGACAGGAGTCAAATAATCTCCTGAAATACCATGTCAACTGCAGCTCAACAACTCAAACTTCAGCTTTTAAGTATACAAACAAACAGTTGCAATAGTTGCAGGTTTAAAGGGGGTTCTAAGGTACTATGAGCACAAAGACCCAGGAGGATTTAATCCCACCTTGGGGTGGGAGATCGGTGAGGCAACGTTGAATGGAGATTTCTCAATAATTAATGATTACTGAATGTTTATATTATGAAAACTGCTTTACACAAGTTAAGTCTTTAATTCTCACAAAAACAGAGGAAGATAGGTAGTATAATTATCACCTTGATCTCATAAACAAGAATAAAGAGTCTAGGAGACTTTAATTTGCTCAAAGTCACTGGAGATTAACAGAGAGGAAAGGAAGCCAGACTCCAAAACGAGTCATTCTAGCTCCAAGTTAAATACCATTAACCAGTATGCTAAAAGCTTTATGAGAAATGGAGTCTTTATCATAGGATAAAAGAATGGGAGGACATTTACCTAGGAAAACACACAGACATAATCAACATCCACGATTATAAAATATACAATATGCTGGAAAGAAACAATAAAAATATCCAAACCTACCACAAATAGCATGAATGAGGTATTGTCCTAATTGCATTTTTTAATATTAACTCACTAATATACAAAACAACAGCACAAAAAGTGCCATTTCTATAATGTCTACTTTATCTGGAGCACAGAAAGTTTGTGACCTGTCCAAGATCACACAGCTAAGACGGGGGTGGGGGGAGGAGCCTGGGAAGTCAGACTGTCTGGCTCTAGCTTCTGGGGCTCCAAAACACATTCTGCGTCCTCCAGAGACAAGTTTCCTGTTGGGATGGGGCTGCCGTGTTCAAGGAAGACAAAGCAGAGGAAGCTGGGAAGCCGCCTGGCCCAGGTTGTAAAAGGACATGGTGGGAATCTGGGTCTGAAACAATGTGTCCCCCTGGTGCTCAGCTGGAGATGAAACACACCCCAGTAAGAACAAAGCATGCTGTGCCCTTCAAAACTGAAGTCAACACAGGGACTTACTTTTATACTTGTTGTTTTTGTCATGAAAACACCTGATGCAAAGCCAACCGAGTCACAGGGACTGATCAAGTTAATTCAGTTTTCTGCTCATGAGCAGGTCTCTCCTATCACCCCTGTGAGGGTGGTAACAGAAAAACAGCAGGACCTAGGAATTGTACGTTCAGCAAACAAGAATGTGGGTCAAAATATGCTGAAACACTGCAGATTATGTAATAGTCAGATATTTTTGTAAAGAAATACAGGTTTGTTATAAGACAAAATGAATTAACCACTCCACAATGCTTACAAGAATAGCTCATTTACATAACATGCATTATAAATGTAATAGTACAAAGACGGTACAACATAATAAGATGACATAGTGTAAAACCACAATGGCCGAGGTCAACATTCCCGCCTGCTAACAAAACCAATAAAGTAAATTTTCTGAGTCTCAGCTTTTACCATAGGTCCAACTAGGGTAACCGCCCCCCATCTGACCTCCAGAATTGCTGTGAGGCTAAAGGAATTGCGTGTGTGTGCATGTGTGCACACCAACACAAGTTCTAGACATGAAATAAACACAAGGAGTTTAGTTATTATCTGTAATTTCAGGAGGGGAAGCAAATAGTGTACACTATTTTACAATCCAAAATACTATGGTCCTTTTAATGTAATTATTTTTAAAAAAATAATTTAAAAATTTTTTATTATTGTGAAACCCCACTATCCTATCCAAAATCTGTATGGACTTATATAGATTCATAATATCTGTTCATAAACATAATTAAAAATTCATAATTCTAAAAAAGAATGTATTTGTAAGAAACAGACATGATTTCAAATCTCCATCTGCCCCTCATCTCCCTCATCTATCATCACCTCTCTCTCTAATCTCAGCTAGAAGGTCTGAGCTTCCACTTCTACTTTAAAGAAATGGGTATAATGACACTTTGTAAGGGCTAGCAACTATTTTACAGCACATTCAAGAGAAAGTGCATCTTAGAAGGAGGTGCCCTAAGACCTTGCTGATTAAGAGAAACATACAAAAGAACAGAGGTGTTTAACACGGAGGTGCTTATCAACCTTACTGATTAAGAGAAACAATACAAAGGAACAGAGGCGGTTTAACACGTGCACACATTCCAAGAATTTTACTCATATCACTCTCCACCTCCTTCCTACCTCATCATTCCCCCACTAACTAAACCTATATAAACCCCTACCGATTACAATAAACAGCTTCGGCTCAGTCCCTTTCCAAGTGTGTCTGTCTTTGTCTTGTTTGTCTTCCCCTTTCATACGCCAACTCCCCAACCCGCTGCCTCCTGCCGGTTGGGGGGCAGCAATAAACTATACAACGATTTCAATCTTCCCAAGTTAAGGCATAAACTCAATAAAACTCCAACAAGAATTTTACCAGTCTTTTAAAATGTGACAAGCCACCTTGAAAGCTTATATGAAAGAGAAATTAAGGAGTAAAAGTTGCCTCCTTTTGAAAAAATAAAGATGGAAAGAAATGGAGATGGGGGCTCGGTGCCTGTGGCTCAAGTGGCTAAGGCGCCAGCCACATACATCTAAGGTGGAGGGTTCGAATCCAGCCCGGGCCCGCTAAACAACAATAACGGCTGCAACCAAAAAATAGCCAGGCATTGTGGTGGGTGCCTGTGGTCCTAGCTACTTGGGAGGCTGAGGCAGGAGACTCGCTTAAGCCCAGGAGTTGGAGGTTGCTGTGGGTTGTGATGCCATGGCACTCCACCTAGGGGGACAGCTTGAGGCTCTGTCTCAAAAAAAGAAAAATAAAAAAAGAAATGGAGATGGGAAACTTGGCCTACCAGATAACAGAACATGCTATAAATCTATAATAATTAAAACAGTGTGGTATCAATGCAGAAAAATATTATCAACAAAAATAGAATCAATGTAACAGTGTAGCAAGTTCAAAATAGACTTTGAATGAGAATTTTGATGCAAGTTATGTTTCAAAGAAGCAAGAAATAGATGGACTATTAAATGAATGGTATTGAAATTATTGAATATTCATCCAGAAAGAAAAATATACCAACATCTCTATCTCAAATATAAATATTAAAAACATAACTATGAAGAAAATAGAGGAAATACTATATATCCATAAATTTGGATTAAGAATGTCATTCAAGGGTGGTACCTGTGGCTCAAAGGAGTAGGGTGCTGGCCCCATATGTCAGAGGTGATGGGTTGAAACCCAGCCCTGGCCAGAAACTGAAAAAAAAAAAAGAAAGAAAAGAATGCCATTCAAAATAAAATGTAAAACCCCAAACCAGAGAAAAAGACATGTATTTGACCACATAAAAATTAAAAAGTTCAGGCTCTGCGCCTATGGCTCAAGTGGCTAAGGCACCAGCCACATATACCTAAGGTGGCAAGTTCGAATCCAGCCCAGGCCTGCCAAACAACAATGACAGCTGCAACCAAAAAATGGCTGGGTGTTGTGGTGGGTGCCTGTGGTCCCAGCTACTTGGGACCTGAGGCAGGAGACTCGCTTGAGCCCAAGAGTTGGAGGTTGCTGTGAGCTGTGATGTCACAGCACTCTACCCAGGGGGATAGCTTGAGGCTCTGTCTCAAAAAAAAAATTTAAAAAGTTCAATGCTAAGAAAGTGACCATAAATAAAATTAATAGATAAGTGACAAGCTAAGCAGAAAAAATGTTTAACATATTTAACAAAAATTAATATCCACATTATATAAAAAGTTTCTATAAATTAATAAAAAATATTAACCACCTCACTTTAAAATATAAACAAACGGTCTCTCACATTGGTAACACATATACAAGAATTAGAACCTACAGAGAAGACTAGCATGGCTCCTGACCAAAAATGACTACAAATTTGTAAAGTGTTCTGTAGTTTTTCATTTATCTCTAAAATTCTAAGTGCTTAAATCTCTAAAATTGAGGCAGAAATAATTTTATATTATTATAAAGACAATAACACTTAGAATACACTGATTTTTATAGAGAAAAAGAAATAGAACTTAGAATGTAAAGTCATTTCAGGTAGCTTTTGCTTCAAGTTCTCTAGAACGGTGATTTCCACCACAATCTCTCACCCACCTACTTTTAAGTAATGAAACCTTTTCTTCAAACTAAAGCTCCTGCAGAACATCTCCATGAAGGCTGCTGTTGTTGAAGGAGGAAGCCTTCTGGTCTTGCTGTTTTGAAACTCCTAGGACTCAGCTAAACATTTGCCTAACCCTGACCAGAGAATGCCAGTGGTTATCTCAACTACTGACACCTGGGCTTCCCCAGATTTTCCTTCCAGTTTAATTAATAGAAGAACACAATAATCCATCATCCTTTAATTTCAAGATATGGATATACAATTGACCCTTGAACAACACAGGAATAGTAAATTTCTTTCTTTTTTTTTTTCTGGAGCGAGGAGGGTGTTCTCTGTAGCTCACTGACTATAGCAGTGAACTCCTGGGCTCAAGCAATTCTCCTACCTCAGCCTCCCAAATAGCTGGGATTATAAGTACACGCCATCACACCCAGCTTTTCCTTGTGATCTTTCTTTCTTTGCTTACTTATTTCTTATTTAAAGAGAGTCTGTCTCTGTTGCCCTGGGTAGAGTGCTGTGGTGTCATAGTTCACAGCAATCTCAAACCATCCTCATGCCTCAGCCCCCTGAGCAGCTGGTACTACCAACCCAACTAATTTTTCTATTTTTTTATAGAAATGGAGTCTTTCTCTAAACTCCTGAGCTTAAGCAGTCCTCCTGCTTCAGCCTCCCCGAATGCTGGGATTACAGGGGTGAATCCCCTGGGGCTGGCTGACTGCCCTTATTTCTGACAACAATTACATTGAAGGGGATGGTTTCCGCAAAATAATAATGGCCACAATTTGATACACCTACACGGCACCTGCTATGTATTTTTATCAATCAGCCCTGCTGTCATCTTTTCAGTTTGTGAGGCTGGCTTCTTGGATGATCTGTTTCAACACTAACAGCAAATCAAGAAGCAGTGGGCAAAGACATGGCCTGGGGTTTCATTCTCACTAGTGCGCAGGTGAGCTGGGGCCTGCCCCATTAAACTCTCCAGTCTTGATTCATCAAACATACAGCAAGGGCAATAGGAGAACCGTTGGCAAAGCTTACTACTTTTGGTGGCACCTGTGCCTCAGGGAGTAGGGCACCGGCCCCATATGCTGAGCGTGGTGGGTTCATGCCCAGCCCTGGCCAAACTGCAAAAAACAAAATAAACAAAAAAAAAACTTATTACTTTTTAAATTCTGATAGCAGAACATTCATTTAATACATCTCTTTAAGTAAGAACACAAGCATTAATATAACTTAAAGTTATACATATGCCAATTTAGTATCTTATATTAAATGAGATTACAGTTGTATTAAAATTGTGTTGTCTAGGTATTCAAAGGCAAATTATCAATTAATTCAATATAATATTACTTTAAAGTCTTAAAAGTATCTTGAAATTGCATATTAAGTATATATGTTAAGTTCTGCTTCTTTGTAATAGGATTTATTTTTTAAATATTTTTGCCATTCTAAGTCATTCAGATGTCAATAGAAAACTTCAGAATCACCTTGCCAAGTCTCAAAACTTGTGCTGTCGTTTTTACTAAGAATGCATTAAAAATATATATATATTTGTTGTTGTTGTTGTTGAGATAGAGCTTCAAACTGTGGCCCTGGGTAGAGTGCTGTGGCATCATAACTCACAGCAACCTCCAACTTCTGGGCTCCTGCTTCCATCTCCCAAGTAGCTGGGACTACAGGTGCCAGGCACAATGCCCGGGTATTTTTTGGTTGCAGCCATCATTGTTATTTGGTGGGCTGGGCTGGATTCGAACCTGCCAGCTCAGGTCTATGAGCTCAGCCACAGGCACTGAGCCAATGCATTAAATATGTGTATGTATTTGGACAAATATAGTACCTGAACAAGTTTGAGTCATCCGGAATTATAGCATGGCATAGCTCTCTAAATAGTTGCTCTTCTATACTTTCCCTCATGTCCTTATGTGGTTGAGGGAGGTCCTTTTGTTTTTAGTGTTCTGAGATTTTTTTTTTTTTTTTTGGTCGGGGCTGGATTTGAACCTGCTACCTCCAGCATATGGGGCCACGGGTGCCCTACTCCTTTGAGCCATAGGTGCTGCCCAGTGTTCTGAGATTTTTACCAAAAATGAGTGTTGAGTTTTTTCAAAGTTATGTCTTTTTCCTTGATAAGTTTAGAGAAAACTTTGTACCTTTTTATTGTTCCTTTTATAAAAACTATAGCATAAATATTTGAATCTACATATTGACATTTTTGCATGTTTTATTTGCTACACTTTTGATATGTTGAAGCTTCATTATTGTCTCATTCATTGTTTTGTACTTTCCTTTGTCATTTCTTCATATATGCTGAGTTGTGTAATTTTGAAATATTCAGGACTTTCCTATACTTAACAGTGTTGAACATTCGAGATTTTTCATGTCATCTTTGCATAGGGGCCATGCTAATTTTCTCTGTATCGTTGCAATTTTAGTGTATGTGTTGCCAAAGTGAGCACAGCAAAGCTTGTTAAGATGTGTCCCAAAACCCAAAGTATTTTTCTTAATCTTAAACTAGAAAACAGTACGTGGTCACGAAGCCCACAGTTAACACCAATCTGCAGAAACAGACAAAAACAATAAGAACAATATAATAAACAGCAAACAAAAACCAACAGAAAATGGGCTGAGAAACTGGGAACCATCCTTCCCAAATTCCTTCTGTTTATATAGTCAATTTTTAGTCAAATTTATCCTCTAACTTATTTGGCAAATGCTACTTACAAATCAATATTTAAAGAAAAAAGTGATCTTTTATTTACATTTTAAGCCTCTCTTAAAAGGAAACATTTACTTTTTTTTTTTTTTTTTTGCAAAAAGAAGGAAACAGGCTAAATTCGCGACAGCCAGCAATTCTTGCACATGCACAAAGAATTGATGTTCACTGAAGCGCAGTTTGGAATAGTGGAAACCTAACTACCCATCAGAACAGAGAATGAGTTTAACCATGCAGATTATTAGCTAGCAGTATTTCAGAATCCCAGCTGACAAAGTGTTTGCCCTCTGCCCTGCACTGATTTGAGCACTTTACAGATATTCACTCCTTTTATGTTGTTGAGAGTTAAACGAGCTCAAAGGTGTCAATTGCTTAGAACTGTGCCTGGTCCATAGTAAGCACTCAGAATATTTCATCTGGTTCTTTTCACCTTGTTTTTATTGCACTAGTTTTTCTACAACATTATCAGTATAACGCCACCACCTATATTATTATTATTCCTGTTTAAAGTAAAGGTGATGAGGCATGGTGGCTCATGCCTATAATCCTAGCCCTTTGAAAAACTAAGGTGGGAGGATTGCATGAGGTCAGGTGTTTGTAACAAGCCTGGGCAACGTAGTGAGATCCTTAACTCTGCAAAAAAAAAAATTTAAAGAATGGATTAACAAGCCGTGGTATATGTACACCATGGAATACTATTCAAGCCATTAAAAAGATGGAGACTTTACATCTTTTGTATTAACCTGGATGAAGGTGGAACACATTCTTCTTAGTAAAGCATCACAAGAATGGAGAAGCAAGAATCCAATGTTCTGGCTCGGCGCCTGTGGCTCACATGGCTAAGGCACCAGCCACATACACCTAAGGTGGCAGGTTCGAATCCCCAGCCCGGGACCGCCAAACAACAATGATGGCTGCAACCAAAAAATGGCCAGGCATTGTGGCAGGTGCCTGTAGTCCCAGCTACTTGGGAGGCTGAGGCAGGACACTCGCTTGAGCCCAGGAGTTGGAGGTGGCTGTGAGCTATGATGCCATAGCACTCTACCCAGGGGGATAGCTTGAGGCTCCGTCTCAAAAAAAAAAAAAGAATCCAATGTTCTCAATTCTAATATGAAGGCAGTAGGGATGGGGTAGAGGAAATGAGGGGCTAGGGAGAGGGGAGGGGGGCACACCAGTTGAGGACAGGACATTATTATAAGAGGGACTTTATATAACAACTGCAATCAGTGTAACCTAATTCTTTGTGCCCTCAATGAATCCCAAAACAATAAAAAAAAAATTTTAAATAAAAATAAATAAAGGAGAGGAAACAAGGACACAAAGAAGGTAAGCTACTTGTCCAGGTTTGATTTTCTTGGAATTCTAAAAACAACAATAATAATTTTAAAAAACCATGATGGAAATCCTTGACCCTGGGATTATCATCATCCTCTCTTTGAAATACTATCTCTTTAAACGGTTCTTCCTTTCTTCTCCTTTCCCATGCCCAATGAGGGAGCAGAGATTTTTGTTACTAGTGAAATGAAGTGGACTCAGAGCCAATAAAGTTCTTTCTGTCATGGTTTCCCTGAAGACTGAAGAAGAAAGAGAAGAAAATAGAGCAAACCTGCCTTTGTAACACATCACAGTGATTGCCCAGCATTCTGTCAGAGTTCAGAGGGCCTTATTTTTCAGAAAAATATCTAGGCCGCGTGCGTTGGCGTTCATCCCAGGAAGTGAGAGGTGTGTGTGTGTGTGTATTTACGCATGTGTTTGAAAAAACTTCCTTGTATGATGCTGTCCTCCCCAAATATACCATGAAGTTGGAAACCATAGCTTTCAGAAAGTATAAAATCACGTTTACAGAAGCTTTCCACTCCAGGAAAGGAGTGCCATTTCTGATTTATGAAGCTCACTGGAAGGGAAGGGAGCCTTTCATCTGTCATTCCTTCAGATTCTGAGGCAGGCACCCTCCCGGATCAGCCGCCTTGAAAATCACTTTGTTCGTCCTGCGTTTCCATGACCATCACAGAGAAGCTGTAGGCCAAACTATTCGACAGTTTATCATCAGATAAACTAATTTAAATTAAAGATAAAAAGATGTTAGATGTAAGTGTCCGCTTCTTCAAGTCAACAATCAGGTACGACTTCCTAACAGAGCTACTCTACACTCATCAGAAGCCTTCAACTGAGGCATGAGGAAGGCGCGAACTGGAGTCTGGGATCCATCCTTGTATCACGGAGCACTGGGATCCCATTTATTATTTAAAATAATTGTTCAAAGTGAATTTATGGCAGGCCTGCATTTTAAGGACACTGAAAAAAATTAAAGGTAAATTATAAACAAAAATATCGAATTTCAGGCTGGACGCCAGGGCTCACACCTATAATCCTGGCACTGTGGGAAACCAAGGTGGGAGGATCACTTGAGATCAGGAGTTGACCCCATCTCTACAAAAAAAATAGAAAACTTAGCCAGCCTTGGTGGTGTGCATCTGTAGTCTCAGCTACTTGGGACACTGAGGCAGGAGGATTGCTTGAGCACAGGAGTTGAGGTTGCTGTGAGCTATGATGATGCCACTGCACTCTAGCCAGGGTGACAGAACAAAACTCAAAAAAATTTTGGTTTATTTAATCTGGTAAAGTTTTCTCAATTATGAATTATTAATGATGGCATCTAAAAAGCATGAAGCAGCCAAATTCTGGTTTGTCCTCCAACTGCCCTCTTTCAACAGATAGAAGGTAACGGGGAGTGTCTAACCCACAGAGAGAAGTAAAGGCCTTCTGTGCATCTCTTTCTTTGTTACCATTTGAACCCCTGTTGAAAATCCAGTGGTGGCTCGGTGCCTGTAGCTCAGTGGCTAGGGCACCAGCCACATACACTGGAGCTGGCGGGTTCAAATCCAGCCCAGGCCTGCTGAACAACAATGATAACTACAACCAAAAAAGAGCCAGGTGTTGTGGTGGGCACCTGTAGTCCCAGCTACTTGGGAGGCTGAGGCAAGAAATCACTTAAGCCCAAGAGTTGGAGGTTGCTTGTGAGCTGTGACGCCATAGCACTCTACCCAGTGCGACCTCTTGAGATTGTCTCAAAAAAAAGAAAAAGAAAATCCAGTGATGATCAGAATCTTTTCAAAGGAAACTTCAGAAAATACGGATGCCCCTACATCATCCATCTTCTGGCCATGGTAGGAATGAAGGTCCATCATGGCCTGCACTTGTTCAGTGAAGATGGGGTTGAGCTCATCCTTCATTCTCTGCGGACTTACCCTGTTGGGATTCACTCAAGTTCTCAGGGTGTTATGGGATTCTAAGACAAAATCTCTTAGAAATTTAGAAAGGTTATAATTCAGTGTAGCTGTTTTCCAAGTTACATAACCTAAAGAGAAATTTCTGAAGTTATTAATCTATATAAAGACATCAGAGGGAAAAGAAGTTGGTGAATACTCAATTAATGACCAATTATTAACTTCTTGCTTATGGTATGTTCTAGATTGCAATAGGCACCAAAAATAGAACTCTCTGAACATTACCTACTTGTAAACAACTACAATTAGAAATTAAAGTGCAGGTAGAGTCAGATCTGGTGGCTCACAGCTGTACTCCTAGCACTCTGGGAGGCTGAGGCAGGTGGATCACTTGAGCTCAGGAGTTCAAGACCAGTCTGAGCAAGAGCGAGACCCATCTCTAAAAAACATAGCCAGGCGTTGTGATGGGTGCCTGTGGTTCTAGCTACTCAGGAGGCTGAAGCAAGAGAATCACTTAAGCCCAAGAATTTGAGGTTACTGTGAGCCATGACAGCCACAGCACTCTACCAAGGGTGACAAAGTGAGACTCTGTCTCAAAAAAAGGAAAAGAAAAAAAATCAAAGGCCAGGTGTGGTGGTACACATCTATAATTTGGGTGACCAAGGCAGAAGGATCACTTGAGCCCAGCCTGAGCAAAAACAAGACCCTATCTCTACAAAAAATACAAAAATTATTATTACATGGTGGAACACGCCTATAGTTTTGGCTATTTGGAAAACTGAGGCAGGAAGATCACTTGAGCCCAGGAGTTTGAGGTTGCAGTGAGCTATCATATCACAGCATTCTAGCCAGGGTGACAGAGTAAAACTCTGTCTTAACAACCGAAAAAGTTATGATAGTAAAAAAGAAAATCTTCTCAAGCTGATTCTTGTTGCAGTAATACCCTTCTGTATTACTAAGGGGAGAAAACCATTATAGAAGGATTATTTTGTTTAAGAAAACATCATGGACCTGAGTTATTCTAAATGGGAATGACTCAGACAGGTCTTAATTGCACTCTACATTCAAAGAGTGGGAAGTTTTGGTTTCTCAGGATAACATACAGGCTAGGAGGCTTGGGAGTCTTGGGAGTTGAAGGGGAATTGAGAAAAAGATTTCAGAGTGCTGGCATGCATGGGCCTAATGCAAGATAACCAGTGAGAACTTTCCAGAGCAGAGATGGCTGAAGAAATTCGAGAACTGTGGTTGCTAAAATCCATGTGCTATAATATCTTGTTTAACAACAGGCCTGGCCAAGTGGGGCTGAGGACCTGATGCAGGGGGCTGTGTCCACCAGAGAGAGAGGCAAGTCGAGATGGCAGGAACAAGGAACAAGAGTGGGGAGCTGGAGCTGGAGCTCATTCGATATTAATATTAATATTCAAGGACCATGGATACTTTACAGTATTTCTGCTTATTTTTTAGAATGAATGATCTGATCTTTTAAAAGGGTACACCATTAATGGACACCTAAGCTATGTATGTTTCTAATGAATTTTTATAATATCAGATGCCAGAATAAACATATTATGTCCAGGAGGGAAGGCCATTCATTTGAGGCCATGGACTGAAGTGACATAAACCCGGGTTCAAATTCTGACTCTTGCTCCAGTTTTCTCACCCACAGTATGGGGATACTTGTAAGGATGGAATGAGGTACTCAGCCCTGAGCACATCTGGTACACGGTGAGTGCTCAATAGTGAGAATTATTATTACCTTAAGTGAGTTCAGGAGAAGAGTTCTTTTGATCCAATTCTAGAAGTATTCTTTTGTCAAGATGTTCATACAATGAGAAAGAGAGTTACTTTTTAGTTCTTAAAAATATTGTTTTAGGCCAACTGCAGTGGGTCACATCTATAATGCTGGCACTCTGGAGGCTGAGGCAGGAGAATTGCTTGAGCTCAGGAGTTTGAGAGGTTGCTGTGAGCTGGGCTGACACCTCAGCACTCTATCCTGGGCAACAGAGTGAGACTCTTTCTCAAAAAAAAAAAAAAATATATATATATATATATAGTTTTATACTGAAGACAGATGACTATTGTCAAACACTTTATTAGACAGTATTTTTCCGGTTATAAGTGACAGAAATTGCAACTTAAATGGGCTTAAAGGAAAAGGAAATTAATTGGTTCTAACAACTGAAAATGCCAGGGACTACACATCTTATTAGGTCCAGGGGCTCAAAAATGTTGAGGCCCCATCCCCCTTTCTTTCTCCTCATCTCTCAGCTCCACCATTTTCGGTTGGAATTTGGCATCAGGCTAAACTGGTGCCTTATGTGGTGATCACTATTGCCATCAGGCATACATTGCCCAAACTTGATATTTAGGAGAAAGAGACCTTCTCCCACTGGTTCTCATAAAAGTCCCAGAAATTAATCTCACTGGGTCTGAATGAATCATGAACCCATCACTGAACAAACCCGTGGGCTAGAATAGTGGGATAGATACTCTGATTGGGTAGGACCTAGGCCTGGGACACATGCTCCCCCTGGAGGTAAGGGGAGGTGACTCATTCATAACACACGCGTGGAGGGCGGGAAGGGGGTGGCCTTCTAAAAAAAGTTGAGTATTGATACCAGATCAATTGAAAATGGATGCCTTGCTGGCCAAAACACAGGAATCCTGGACTGGCCCAGGCAACATTCTGTACCACAATAGGCCAGATCTATGTTGCAGGAAGCACTTTATAATGGCATTTTTTAAAGCCATCTCTTTTATTGTAATTAATCTTCTTTTTTAAAAAAGAAGCATCAAAATGCCATCAGTATGTAGCCAATCATATCCATTGCATAATAAGTATTTTTTTTCTAGGCTTCTTATCATTTCCTATTTTGTGTTGCCTCAGACCATTTTGTACTTGTCTTGGTTCATTTTGTTTCTATATCACAGACTGGGTCATCTATTTATTTATTTTTAGAATGCTAGTCAAATTTAGCAGGCTGGGTAATTTATAAACACTAGAAGAGTATTTGGCTCATGGTTCTGGAGGCATGGAAGTTCCTCTTGGACGGAGAGGTGCCTGGGAGGGTCTTCTTGCTGTGTCATAACTCGGTGGAAGGCAGCGGCTGGCGAGAGATTGGGCACGAGGAAGCAATCGAGGGCCAAACTTGCTTTTATAACAGACCTCCTCTTGAGATAACAAACCTATTTCTGTGATAATGACAGTGACCCATTCATGAGAACGGAGACTTTGTGATGTAATCATTACTTATTTAATTACTTTGTTAATTTTTTTTTTGAGACAGAGTCTCACTGTTGCCTTGGGTAGACTGCTGTGGCATCATCACAGCTCATAGCAACCTCAAACTCTTGGGCTCCAGCGATCCTCCTTCCTCAGCCTCCTGAGTAGCTGGGACTACAGGCGCCCACCACAATGGCCAGCTAGTTTTTTTGTTTTTAATAGAGAGGGGCTCTTGCTCTTACTTAAGCTGGTCTCGAACTCCTGAGCTGAAGCAATCCACCCACCACAGCCTCCCAAAGTGCTAGGATTACAGGCGTGAGCCACTGCGCTTGGTCTAATCATCTTTTAAAGCTTCCACCTCTTTCCACTGTTGCATTGGAGACTTAGTTCCCAACCGAGGAAATGTGGGGGACACATTCAAACCCAGCAGTGTCTTACCTTTGTATGTATTTTTACTTAAGCTATTCTAGTAGGAATATTCTTTAACATGTCTCTGCACATGAAGGATAAATATTTTTAGAGGAAGCTAAAAGAATCTTCTCTTCTGTGGCATAGATTTCTTTCTTTGTTAACCTCTTCTTGCCTTCAGTTCTCACATCTTCCTGTATTCTCCAAGATGCGATACATTCAAAGTATGGTAAGAAAGGAACCACTGAGAAAGGAATGTGTGCCCAGCCGAAAGCTCTAGGAAATTACAGACTCTTCAGCATATTAGAGGAAAACCTGAGGATGTTGGTAGGATTTAAGATCGCAGAGTATTGATGTGTCTGAGATGTCTACCATTTTCTTCTGTGCTGGTATAGTTCTCAGTGCACTCGCTAGGAATCCTTGTTATTGAGTCATAATGTTGAAAGTATTATATGCTGCAAGAAGGTACTTCTGGTAGTATGGAAGGAATTTCTCTTTCTTTGGAGTTCTTTAGGAATCAAAGGTCAAAGAGAATAGAGGGAGAGGTGAGCAAGGCAGTAACCTGAGCTGATGGAATCTTTCCTTTATTTCAGGATTGGCCAACATCCCTGCTCTGTGGAGGGAAGAGCGCCAGATGAGAATCCCACAGAGGAATTAGGAAGGAAGCCTCCAGGAGAGGGTGAGCTTTAAAATCACAATCAGTGGGCCTCCCTCTGATAGCCCAGGAGGACAGGTGAAGGACAACAGCTGCTGGTGAGATGGAGCTTCACTAAGGGCGCCTGAACCATCAGAGTTACTGGGCTTCTGCTTCAGACGCACTGAACCAAGATGGCCGCCAAGTCCACGCCAAACACTGTTCCGGGCATCCTTATTATTCCAGGTGCCATTATTATAATAGTCACAATTATATTACTTGTTCAACCATCCCATTCGTCAGGTTAATTAGCCCCTTCTTCCAGGTGAGGTTAAGTAATTTGAAGCAAGTCACAGAACTGTGACTCTACCCAAGATCTGCTTCCAGCATCTTCTTAGCTCCTACACTCTGCCAGACCTAGAAGTGAGGCAAGATGGAAAGACTCAACTGGAAGTTCTATTTTTTTTTTATAAAAGATAGTATTTATATTATTTATTACCCAGAAAAATTCAGAAACGTGTCTTCTTTTTATGATGCTATTCATTACACATGTAACCTTTTTAAAAATAAACTTTAGGTTTTGGAAAAATTGCAAAAATTGTAGAGGTAGAAAGGTAGGTGTCATGTATCCTGCACCCAGTTTCCCTTATTATTAACATTTAACAGTGGTGCAGTATATTGGTTAAAAATAATAAATAAACATTAGCACATTATTAACTAAAGTCCATATGTAACTTTTTTTCTAGTATATTATTTAGCATTAGTATATCTGTATGAAAGAGCCAGAGATACCTCTTATGGCTGGAGCGGTCCTGAGCAAGAGACATAAGCTGTTGCATCTAAATTTGCCCATCTCTAAAATAGAAATAATAATGATTTCACAGGGACGTGTTGGTATATTTGAGGAGCGCTCCACACCCAATACGCTCTTCCCTTCCCTAAGTCTGTTAGAGGACAAAATTACTCTGTTAAGACTAAAAGTGGGCCAGGTGCCATGACTCATGTCTGTAACCCTAGCATTCTGGGAAGCTGAAGAAGGCTACCTTGAGCTTAGGAGTTCGAGATCAACCTGAGCAAGAGCAAGACCTGGTCTTTAAAAATTAGCCAGGCATTGTGGCAGGCACCTGTAGTCCCAGCTACTTGGGAGACTGGGGAGATAGATACTGTGAGTGACCCAAATTCTGAAACTGAACACTGAAGTGAGACTGCGAGCTAGGGATGGGGTGCATTCTCCTCCCAGCCTCACCCATTACTGCTAAATTCCGTTATTTGTTGTGCGTGGACTTCTCCTTCAGGAGAAATTCATGCAATTGCCTTGTTGCCACATAAGAATTTTAGTGTTCAGCTGGTATCTTAAAATTTTTGCAAGGGGTCATGCTCTGTTTCATAATTCATGAGGAAATTGACTATTTGAATTTAGAAATACATTTTCCCTTAAAAAACTTGATTTAAGTAATCTACTTTTCAGGCTGGCTTGATGGCTCATGCCTATAATCTTAATGCTCCAGGAGGCCAAGGCAGGAAGATCCCTTGAGCTCAGGAATTTGAATCTGAGCAACAGTGAGACTCCATCTCTATGAAAAATAGAAAAAAATTAGCTAGGTTTTGTGGTGGGCACCTATAGTCCTAGCTACTTGGGAGGCTGAGGCAGGAGGATTGCTTAGGTCTAGGAGTTTGAGGTTGCTGTGAGCCAGAATGATGCCATAGCACTCCACCCAGGACAACAGAGACTCTGTTTCTAAAAAAAAAAAAAAAAAAAGATGAAAAGTGATAAAGAATGGCTTGGCACCCATAGCACAGTGGTTACGACACCAGCCACATACACCAAAGGTGGCAGGATCCAACCCGGCCCGGGCCAGCTAAACAACTACAACAACAACAAAAATAGTCAGGCATTGTGGTAGGTGCCTATAGTCCCAGCTACTTGGGAGGCTGAGGCAAGAGAATCGCTTAAGCCCAAGAGTTTGAGTTTGCTGTGAGCTGTGACGCCATGGCACTCTACTAAGGGCAACATAATGAGACTCTGTATCAAAAAAAAAGAAAAGAAAAGAAAAGTGATTAAGAAAAATGTGATTAGCTGTAGTCAAGTGGTTAAATTCCATCATAAAACAATTGTGTATCACAGGCCACACTGGCCAGACAACTGGGTGCATAGAGGAACGGTGAATAAAGACATCAGCAGGAAGCTTTCTCTCATGAACCCAGGAAGAGGTACATGCCCAGTTTTCCCATAAAAGCTCCTCAACAGTGGAAGTCACTCCTTCCCGGGTGGAGGAACCTGGCAAAAAGAGAGGCCCTGAGCTTGATGCTAATTAATGCCAACTGGGCAGCCTTAGAAGTTAGATTTACACTTAGAAACTGGCCTACATGTGTGAGCTTAAATGGTTTTGTCTGATACAAGGAGACTCACAAAAGCATTTGTTCCAAACAACTCCTTCTCCAACTGGCGATGATTTTTATTTTTTAGCAAAGATAGTGGTATTTTTGCTTCAGAAATAGACCAATGTCTATTTAACCATGTGTAGGCACTCATGGGGTTGTAAAAAATGTTATTTTGAAATGAGCCTCTTTATGATGAGAAAGGTCAACCAGATGATGGCATCCATGGATTGCATTTTACTCATAGTGATTTCCAACACTGGCTCATCTACAGTTGCCTTTTTGAATATACAGATTCCTACACTCCATTGGCTCAGAACATCCATAAGAGAGAGTGAGATTCAATATTTGTGACAAATACCTGAGGAACTCTGATGATGAAAGAGTTTGGAACCCGCTGATATAGACTGTGTAGGGGACATTTAATACTGAAATTAGATTTGGGGGGAAATTATTTTTTTTCTAAAAAGCATAGTTCCAAGTTGCCAAGATACATAAAGTAATTACTTTGCAAGTGTTTGTTATTTTGGAAGCTTTTTTTCAAAGGAGTAAATATTTCAATCTTAGGAAGACTATTGGGTCGTATAGTTTTCCTGGCTACAAGCCGTAAAGTATTACAGCATTAGTAGATGGGCTCCTGGGAAAGTTAAATCTTTAGGAAGTTTGCAACTTGGGAGGCAACTGCTATACCTATGCTTTAGTTCTTACCGTTTCCTGAGAAGGTATGCTCTTTGAACAGACTAAAATTATAGATATTGCCTAGCCAACATTAAAAATAGGAACTTGTCTGAAATTCACACACTTAGATGTCTCTGTGTACTTCCTGAACCCACCCACAACTCTGTCTAGCTTCTGTCCCCGGCTGCAGACACAGAATATCCCTTTTTCTTAAAGAGGCTTCTCTCCTGCTACAGATCAAGGCAGAAAGCATCAAGGCTGTCTCTTGTAACAGCATCAGGAATACTGCTTTGGTCCTTCTTATCTCTCTCTCATTCAAGGAGCCCTGGGTTCTTTCTGAACAAGAGTTTGTTAGTCCTCTCTGCACTGGCACAGGGCTGGGGTCGGGGGTGGTCAGTGCGATTTTGAATGAGGCCCAGAATGAACTCAGCAGATTCATACACCAGGTAAAAGTGGAATATAAATCAGAAGTTGGGACTTACAAATGTGTTTCTGCAGCTTCTTTGTAGTTTAAAAAAAAAAAAGTTTTTTTTTTTCAATAATTCAGGGAGAAAAATCAGCCTATGTCTACCAATTCCTATTCTACTTAGTTTCTTTTTTGCCTTGTTCTAAATATTCATAATTATCTTTGCATTTTCTTCTTTCTTTCTTTCTTTTTTTTTTTTTTTTTTTTGAGAAAGAGTCTCACTTTGTTGCCCTCAGGAGAGTGCCCTGGTGTCACAGCGCACAGCAACCTCAAACTCTTGAGCTCCAGCGATTCTCTTGCCTCTGCCTCCCTAGTGGCTGGGACTACAGGCGCCTGCCACAATGCCCAGCTATTTTTAGAGACAGAGTTTAGCTCTTGTTCAGGCTGATCTTGAACTTCTAAGGTCAAGCAGTCCAACCACTTCAGCCTCCCAGAGTGCTATCTTTGCATTTTCATAGTTTTATGAGACATCTGAATTAGCAATTATTTTAGTGACTGGTATATCAATTAGCTAATGCCATGTGACAAATAACAGCCTGATTTAGCCAGTTAGAACAAGCACTTATTTCACTCATAACTCTACAGGCTGTCTGGGTGGTTTCTCTAGGCTGGCTTTGCTCTTCTTTGCCAGGCTTACTTATATCGTCTGTGGTCATCTGGGGTTTGACTGGTGGTTGTCTACAATGACCTCACTCACCTGTCTGGCCAGCAGCAGTTGGCTGGCTGGGAGCTGATAGGCTAGGATACCTCTGACTTCTTCCCATGTGCTCTCATCCATTAGCAGGCCAGCTTGCGCTCCCTACCTGGCAATCTCAGGGTTTTAACCATAGCAAAAAAGAATGAGGTGTAATGTGTAATCTCTGCTTGCTTCATATCTCCTAGACTCATTGTCCAAATCAAGTCACATGGCCAAGCCCAGATTCAAAGTATGGTGAAACAGAATCTACCTCTTGATGAGAGGAACTTCAAACTTACATTGCAAAGGCGCGAGCCGACAGAGATGGAGAAACATTATCCTTTTTGCAGTCTGCCTAGTTTGTACAAAGCTTAACATTCTAGAAATGTAGATAAGGCATCTGCCTTGGTTTAATGGCTGGCGTTTATGTTTTATTTCAGCTTTACATGCTGATTGAGTGTGAGGCAGACAAATCCAGAAAAAAAAATTCCAGTTGACAACACAAATCCCTCCTAGCCCTAGTCTCCACTCTGTTGCCTGGGCTAGGGTTGTTTATTGCAACCTCAAACTCCTGATCTAAAGCAATCCTTCTGTCTCAGTCTCCTGAGTAGCTGGGTGTGGGCCCATGCCACTGCACTCAGCTAATTTTTGTACCTTTTGTGGAGGAAGGGTCTTGCTAGGCTGGTCTTGAACCCCTGACCTCAAGCAGTCCTCAAAGTGCTGGAAGTACAGGCTTAAGCCATTGCACCTGACCAAAGGGAGCAATTCTAATAAGCCTGATATTAATGCAACATGTCTGTATTTTTTACAATGAGGAAGACTCAGGTTATACTAAGGATCTTTGCTCCCCACCTCATCCTCTTCTCCTCACTGTGAACAGGTTCTGCAGATTGTGTCTTGTAGATAACATTTCCCACCTCTCCAAACGGTCTGCCCCTGGGGCTCTCTGTCCTCCAAAGGCAATGGAGTGAAAATAAACATTAGCTGTCAGCTGTCAATCACTTTTGGTAAAGGCCTCCAGGTGGGCACTGAAGAAATATGCCCCCTTCTGAAATATAACAATATTCAGTTTTTCTTAGTGTCTTCTGAGCTAAAGTAAAGTTTAAGTGATGGGTAAATAAAAGAGTGTTGCCTGAATTTTTCATATACTTTGGTTTTCCTCTCACTTTGGAAAAGCCTAGGAGAGAAAAAAATAACTGTTAAAACACAGGCATTGGAAAGGAACTTACAGTTACATGGATTGCTGCCCTAACCTTATAAGGAGGATGGCCATTTCTGATCCCCAGGGGCAAGTGCAAGATGGACTGTTTGGGCAGAGAGCCCCTGGGCACCTCCTCCACCGAGCACACATATGTTCTTATCTCTTCTATACACTGGCATTTTGAAAAATATTTCTTTTCATGAAAGATTTCTGATTCTAAGATATCATTTTGTAAGTGAAGAACTGGAGGCCCAGCAATGTGGGGTGACTTGCTCAAGTCACAGGCGTTGTCAGTCCCCGAGCTGAAGGCACAACTCAAATCTCAGTGTCAAGTCTGATGCTCTTTGCCCCGTGACATACTGTAATCTTCCACCTCTCTGTATCTAAGCCGGGCAAACTCTATAGATGCTATAAATATTGCAAACTGGCACAAAGCAGAAGATGACAATTGTTATTTCTCATTTGAACAATTGCTGAAATATGATCTGGATTCTGGCTTGGAGTCCTTACTATGCCTTTCCGGAGCTGGGTAACATCAACTCTCCCTGGCTCTGCTTCCTTACTGTAAAATAGAGACAACAAAGCTCAAATGAGTGACTGCTTGGGTTTTTGGTAAGCAAACAGATAAATATAGAACATTGCAATGGTTATTGGCTTATTGCTTTTGTTGCACACAAAAGAAAACTCACTTAATATTCATGATTTATAAAGGACTCTACTGAAATGAGTTGTCTCTTAGTGCTTTCGGAAAAAGTGAAGGTAAAAATCTCAACAGTCGTCATTTATGTGGTGCATAGCTTGAGGTGATCAGACAATGATCAAAGGACCATGTTCTGTCTGCAAAAAGGGTACTCAGAGGTGCAACGAGAAGAAGGCATGAGCCTTAGGAAACCATTTGACCGTTCAGAATCTCACAAAGCCTGGAAGGGTAGAGAATAATTCGCTGGTTGTCTTTTAAGTGGTAAAGCAACCCAAGCACCCGGAGAAGTTCAGTTGGTCCTGAAATTCTCTGCTTCCATTTAGGAGCTGCTTCTAAATGTGGCAGCTCTCCCACTGCCTAATTAAAATGCCTTCCCAGAACAGCTTCTAATCTGACAAGGGTGAATAGTTGCCAAATGGGCCCCTTTCTTTGATGGGCCTGTGAGTAATTTGCCTCCAGCTAACAAGAATTGGCACTAAGAACCAAAAGCAGGACAGCAGTTTGGACACTGGGTAAGGACTGTTCTCTGATGCTCAAGTGTGAAATGAGCACTGTGGTGTGAGCTCAAATTATTCTGTCGGGAAAGCTGGCAACTGCCCATTGGGCGATTCTGTGTTACCAGGTAGCCCAGGCAGCTCAGATGAGGGGTGCTCTAGTGCATGCAATGGTTCCTAGATTCTCTCACAATTATGTACAACATTCAGATTATTTCTCCATTCGTAGATCAAGAGGGAAAACTAACCATAGGGCAAAGAACCAGTGTTGGGAGATTTGGCCCAGTTATTAAATATCTTTGCTGGATTAAACTGGGCTTCCTTCCTACTTCCTCATCTGCGAAATGGATGGTGAGGCAGAAAGATAAACTAAGGGATACTAAAGTACTTTTCCAGTTCTAATAGCTTCTTATTTTATAGCTAAAGGGATTAAGAACCAACAACTTTCTTTGATTGTTTGGATCATCCCATCTATCAAATCTCAATGGATTTTAAAATTGTATTCAGTCTCTGATCTACCACTCTTCAATAAAGTATGTTAAAGGAAGCTTAGTGCTTTGATCATTGCCAAGGCTAAGGATTCAGTAAGGACTAAATAGTGCTGCAAGAAATAGACATCTTACTATTGTGGTTTAAACATACAAGGGTTTCTTTTTTGACATAAAAGAACTCTGGAGGTGGGAAATCCAAAGCTAGTATTGTGGTTTTCTGAAAGAGCTTTAGGGAAAAATTCCTCTGGGTTCAGCTACCAACCTCTTGTCTCCTGATTCAATGTGACTGCTGGGATGCCAACCATTACATCTATATTCCAGGAGCAAAGGAAAATAAAACAAAGAGTATCTCATGCTTTCAGTCGGAGCTATTGTTCTTTATCTGGCCAAATTGCTTTTACAAATTCTTGTTATTTTGAAAAAGTAAAAATGGGTGTTAAGGTGTTCATCCAGAAAGCTCTGTCACTGCCACTTACCACAGCTGGGTTCCTTGTTGAAGGTCAGTCCCCCAGCCCTGCACCACCTCCTCCCAGTACAAGACCTGGTGGATGAGAGCAGGTGAATAGGAACAAATGCTTCTGCCCCCAGCACCTTGAAACCAGGACAAGAGCCTGGGAGGGGTCCAGAAGACCATCTTCACAGGTGGAAGGCAGCACAATGGCAGGTGTCACTATAGGAAACTGATATTTTTGCATTATTATTAAAATACAATAAAAATATTTTTTAACCTTGTCTAGGAAATAAACTAGTCTCCACCTTCTAGAAAATATCCCAACAAATTTTTTTTAAAAAATGAGATACTGACCCACTCTTTATCTGTTTTTTCAGCAGCATCCTTAATTACCAAAATGATTGTACAATCACTAATTTCTCCCTTGCTGAATTTTCTTGTTTTCTTTCTTTCTTTCTATTGTTGGGAAATCATTGAGGGT
Organism: Galago senegalensis; assembly: GCA_963575145.1. Lineage (NCBI taxonomy): Eukaryota > Metazoa > Chordata > Mammalia > Primates > Galagidae > Galago > Galago senegalensis. Next base: position 27,668 of record CAUYTI010026027.1, read on the forward strand.
ACAAAGAACCAGGTTACATCTCTTGCATTTGTTAGGTAAAGTCCCACTTATAATTGTCCTGCCTTCAACAATGGTTTCTAAAGACTCTGTTCTATAGCTTAGCAACAAGAAACAGAGAGGACACATTTCAACACTTTTTCTTTATTTTTAAAATAATAGCTCACCCTGAAGTTTAGGTAAAAGAACCTCACTTCTTGAAGCTCTGTTTTTATCTTTGTTTTCTAAGTAGGCTGCATTTCTCTCTACTGGATTTTTCTGTTTCATTTTTTGTTTTTTTGCTTTTTTAAAAATACATATTTTTTTATTTTTGCTTTCAATTTCTGCTTTCACTTTATCTTAGTCTGAAGTTGTTTTTTTTTTTTTTAATTTTTTTTGTTTCACTTCTTCCTCCTGTAGTGATTCTCTTGCCACCCATATAGCTGGGATCACAATGTCCGGCTATTTTGTTGTTGTTGTTGTTGTTGTAGAGATGGGGTCTCGCTCTGGCTCACTCTGCCTCTCATACTGGTCTTCCACTTGGCTGAGCTCAGGCAATCCACCCACCTTGGCCTCCCACAGCGCTGGGACAACAGGCGTGAGCCACCATACCGGGCCCACTTTTTGTTTTCTATTAATAATCTTCATTCAACTGAGCAGTCAAAAAAATGTATGTAGGTTTTAAGAAATTAGGAATAATACTCAGTCAGAACTTAAGCAGTTTGATAGCTGAAATCAGTTAAGGATAGTACTTCAGCTCAAACATTCTGATCTGAGTTTCACCTTTGGCAAAGATAACTAGTCTCTACTTGTGGTGGTTAATTTGCTGTGTCAACCTGGCTAGATCATGGTACCCAGATAGTTTGGTTAAATACTAGCCTAGATGTCTCTGTAAAGGTGTTTTTTAGATTAGATCAATATTTAAATAAGAAAACTTGTAGTTAAGTAGACTACCCCCTGTAGTATCAATGGGCCTCATCCAATCATTGGAAATCTTTAGAGAAGAAGACTGAGGTCACCCAAGGAAGAAGGAATTCTGCCTCGAGACTGCCTCAGATTCACAGTTGCTGTGTTAGTTCTTCCCTGGGTCTCCAGACTGTCAGCCTGCCCTGCAGATTTTGGACTTGCCAGCCTCCACTATTACACGAGCCAATTTCTTAAAATAAATCTCTCATATATAGTGTATATATGTATGTGTATATCTATTTTTAATGGACAATCTCCTTAACCTTATATATAATGTATTTTAGACAAATACTTTATAGCAGGGGTCCTCAAACCTGTTAAAATCCTCAAACATTTTAAACAGAGGGCCAGTTCACTGTCTGTCAGACTGTTGGAGGGCCAGACTGTGGGTCCCAGGACGAGTCAGCTGCTAAGCAGGACAGGCAGTGGCGGCAAAAACACCCGGCAGGCCGGATACACGTCCTAGGTGGGCTTGCATGTGGCCCCTGGGCCATAGTTTGAGTATGCCTGCTTTTTTATTACACTATGTATTTTATATATATATATATATATATATATATATATATATATATATATATATTGAGAGAGAGAGAGAGAGAGAGATAGATATTTAAGTGAATGGGCTCACATAATTGTAGAGGCACCAACACAATGTGTGTATACATATATATATATATATATGTTGTGCACTGGTTGTGTACTATGTATTATCTATACACAAATACTATATGTACAATGTATTCTATTATACATATACTGTGTATTGTATGATGTATAGAAATTATATATAATATGTAATAGTATAGATACTATATTATATATAAGATATATAATTGCTATATTATATATGTAGTATAGATACAAGAAGTTGTACTATACTTGTACTACTTATATATGTAGTATAGATACAAGAAGTTATACATATAAATGTGTGTGTGTGTACACAACTTATTGGTTCTTTTCTCTGGAGGACTCTAACACATCACATCATCTTTAGGTTTATGGATATTTGGAAACAAGCCCATTTTTGCTTTTTCTAATTTCTATACTCCACTTATTCAAAACTGATTGACAAAGGCAGTGTAGGCTAGAGCAGAATGGAACAGGGGTTCTGGTGTGAGATTGGCTTGCAGTCAGAGTCCCAAGGTTGCGCTCCCTGGATAGGCCTCTTACCTCTCTGAGCCTTCTGGTCCACATCTGTAAAACAGGCAGTGATGCTGTTTGGAGGATTAAATGATAATGGCAGCAGTGATAGAGACTGAGAACTCCTAATGTTTTAGAGCACCCAGTCTGTGCCATGGGAATGTGGCTTCTCTTTTCCTTACCACACAGTCTTCGGAAGCAGACATGAGGAACCTGAGGTCCGCAGGGGTTAAGGAGCTCGTCCAAGTTTACACAGTTAGAAAGTGGTGGGTGCAGCGTCCGGCCAGCGCAGTGCTGCGTGCCTGCCACTGTGTCGGACTCTCAGTCGGTGCCTGGAGCAGAGGAGATGTCCCATATTAGCTCCCTTCCTTTTCCTCTGCCACTGCCTTTTGTCTGATTAGTCAGCTGTTCGCTAATGTCAGGGCCAGCAACATGGTGTTATATCAATCAATCTATAGCTCTTGTGCTGTCAGGAGCCTGCCACTTCCTCTCGAGGACCTGAATCTGCAAACAGTGACATCCTGTTCCTCATAGCACTGTGGGTGGCCTCAGTTTCACGCCTGCTGGTGGTCAGTAAGGGGAGGGTGCATGCAGCCACCGTCCATACTGCTGAGTCCTCCCCAGCACTGGGCACAGCCTGTGTGTTTGAACTCCCTTGTCACTGCCTCCACTTCACTTTGCAGGAGTAATTTAGAAGTGAGAAGGAAGAGCAGAAGGTGCTGTGAACCTGCCCCCGGCTTGCTGCAGCTCAGACAGCAAGCTGCTCTCACTGGGTTATTGGATGCCGAGGTGAACCACACTCTCCCTCTCTGTTCCTTTTGTCTTCTCCTCTGAGTAAAGAGATCTGTTCCCTTAGCATGCCAGGAGTGCATTTCTGCATTTTAAAGTGGTTCTTTGGCAAACTAGGGAACTGTTCTGTGATAGGCTACAGACATTGTGTCTGCAGCTATTCATCAAAATGATAGGCCTCCGATACCATCAATCTCCGCAAATGTGACTTTACCTCCTTAAAATTCATTTCATGCGAGGATGCTGATGTCGGTACCAAGTTATTCTATAATTATAGAGGAAGATGTTTTGAGAGTCCCCTGCAGTTGGCATGACACATGTCATATCCATGCTTGGAATCTGATCAGCTTACATCATTTAAAGTTTGAGAATATTCTACAAAGACTGGTTTTATTTCAAGCTCATTATTTCAGCGCTTCCAGTATGCTAGCTAATGCAGGCATCATTATTTTTTTAATTAAGCTATTGCTATAAAACTTATTTTTAGAAGACTTTAAAATTTTAGGACTTCTTTTATACATTTTTATGGTCTGATGCAATGAATGATGTTTGGCATTTGTTACAACTATATAAGCACGATGTCTGGCATGGATACAAAGTCATGGACGTGGGGACTTCAGCTGCTCTGCGGTCTCCTGTCCCTCCACTCCTTCTCAGTTTTCTGGTCCATGAACAGGTGGTTTTTCTTCATGTCTTGCTTGTGCTATGTCCTTGGTCTGCGGTGATCTCCCTGCCATTCATCTCCTTCCTCCTCCTCCTCCACTTCCTAAGTCCCTGCTCATCCCTTGACACACAAATCAAACATCACTTCCTTCAGGAAACCTTTCCTGAATTCCCTATACTACTCCCTTGAAGATTAATATCTATTTCTTATAATTATTCAAAGGCATATAATTCCAAATAAGTTAACCCCAAACTATCTACCTAACAATCCTCAAGAGCCCTTGAATGAAATTGCAGTGGGGAATTTCCTTTCCTTATTCCCTTCCTTCCTTGTCGCAAGGCCTTGAGGATATGATCATAGTTTGAGTCGAGGCCTTGAGAATAAAACAGTGGCTTCTAGGACTCTGCTTGGCCTCCAATGGCCAGAGGGCTGGACTAGTACCAGACTCCTTGAAGAGGATTTGGAAAGTGCAGGGAAAAAAAAACACCCTTGATCCAATTATCCCGTGATAATCTCTGTTGATGTTTCCTGAGTATCTTTATGTTTTGTTTTGTCCCCGAGGTATGTGTTTATGGACCCCTTGGTTCTCTCCTTTCCTAAGGCCACAGGATAACCAACCACCTTGACCAAGTTCCTTGGGTCTTGTTTTTCTTTATTTAGTTAAGTTTTTACTGAAGTATAATATCTATACAGACAAGTTCATACAAACATTTAATGCACAGCTTGATGACAATTTATAAAATGAACATACATATGCAGCTAGTATCTGGATCAAAAAACAGCCTTTGAAGGGCTGGGTGCAGTGGCTCACGCTTGTAATCCCAGCACTCTGAGGCAGAGGTGAGTGGATTGCTTGAGCTCAGGAGTTGGAGAGCAGCCTGAGCAAGAGTGAGACCCCATCTCTTAAAAAACTAGCTGGGAATTATGGCAGGTACCTGTAGTCCCAGAGACTTGGGAAGCTGAGGCAGGAGGATCACTTGAGCCCAAGAGTTTGAGGTTGCTGTGAGTGATGACTCCACCACACTGTCCCAGGCAAGAAAGTGAGATTGTCTCAAAAACCAAGCAAACAAAGAAATAAACACCCCCCTGCCCCAGCCTTTTACTGCCACCCTAGAGATCCTCTTGTGCCCCCTTCTGGTTATTACCTTCCCCACAAAGGTAATTGGCACCCATACTGGCAGCACTAGGTTGTGTTTTCACTTGTTTTGGAACTTTGAGCCAATGGAACTTCCCCTGTGTGCTTTCTTGTATTCTGGGCTTCTTTGGCTCACTAGTAACTTTATGAGATTCATCTATGTTTTTGCAGGTACTTATAGACAGTTCATTCTCAGATAATATTAAAATTTATGAACATACTACAATTTGTTAATTCATTTTACTTATGATTGGCATTGACTATTATATAGTACTTCTGTTTAAAATCTTGAATTTGGAGGAGGGGTAAAGGTAAGATTCTGGCTGTGTTGCTCAGGCTGGTCTCCAGCTCTTAGCCTCAAGTGATCCTCCTGCCTTAGCCTCTCAAAGTGCTGGGATTACAGACATGAGCCACTGTGGCCAGACTTGAACATGTTTTTTGACCCATATATGTATGGATTTTTGTTGAGTTTGTACCTAGGAGTAGAATTTCAGGATTATCGAATATGTATATAGTAGGTTTTTAGTAGGTTTTATTGTTGTTTTGACAGAGTCTCACTCTGTCACCTGGGTAGAATGCCACGTCCTTGTATCTCATAGCAATCTCAAACTTCTTTACTCAAGCGATCCTCCTGCCTTGTCCTCCTGAGTAGCTGGGACTACAGGTGCACCCACAACTTTTAGTACTTTCTCTCAAATAGTTTTCCATTGTGTCTAGTTTACACTCCCATTACAAAGTTCGTTGCTCCATATCCTTTCCAACACTTGATATTACTCATCTTTTTCATTTTAACATTTCAGGTGAGATGTATTTTATCACAATATTATCTGAATTTCTCTGTTGTCCTTTCTTATGTTTAGTGAACATTTGATTTTTTTTTTTTTTTTGGTGAAGTGATTGTCCAACTTTTTTGTGTATTTTTCTATTGGATTATCTATCTTTTAGTCATTATTTGTTAGATATAAAGACAGCAAATACTTTCTCCCATTCTGTGACCTACCTTTTCACTCTCTTAGTGATGTCTTTTAATTAATTGAACTTCATCATTTTAACTAGAATTTACCAATTTTATCTTGCATAGTTAATATTTTTGTATGTTTACAAAATCTCAGCTCTTCCCAAGGATATGATGGTATTCAATTTTTTCTTCTAAAATTATTTATGTTTTACCTTTCCTATTTATCATTTTGTTCTGTTTTGTTTTGAGTCTCACTCTGTTACCCTGAGTAGAAGGTCATGGTGTCACCTAGTTCATAGCAACTTCAAACTTCTGAGCTCAAGCTATCCTCCTGACTCAGCCTCCTGAGTAACTGAGACTACAAGTGCCTGCCACACACCCAGATAATTTTTTCAACTTTTAGTAGAGACAGGGTCTCACTCTTGCTCAGGTTGGTCTTGAACTCTTGAGCTCAAGTGATCCTCTTGCCTCAGCCAATCAGAGTACTGGGATTACAGCTGTGAGCCCAGGCAACCTTTCCTATTTAGATCTACAATCTAACTCAAGTGAATTTTCTATATGATATGAGTCAATGCCCTTGTACATCAGGACCTTGTATTTTAAGTGGCCTCTTAGCAAAAGACTATCTGCCTGTACCTTCCCAAACACTCAGGCAACCCATACTTTTGGGTCCCAAAATCTGTTTATTTCATTATTCAGATAATATTTGCTAATATAAAAAAAATCTTGAGAATGGTACTGAGTCTGAGGGTCCACTCCACAAGAGTGGCTCTCTCCTGAAACTGGGTAGGAATGTATTTAATCCAACCAACCAATGAGGAGTAGACCAAATCCCCTTGAAGAAGTGAGTCCATGTTTGTAGATGCCTACAAAGGAACCCAATGCTAGATTTGAGGAGGGCAGGTGGGGATGTGGTTTTATGGTCCAGGTATCCTGAAGAGATTCTCATCTCTCAGAGTGGCATCTAACTTTCCTCATTATCGAAGATACCACTATCTCAGCCTAAATCCCTAGCATAAGAACTTCTGTTGGTATGCTGGAGAGTCCCATGTCCTCTGAGCAGAATGTTAGGGAGTTCTCTATTACCTTCTAGAAAGTCACACCTGTAAGTTAGCCTCAATAATCCACAGGATATTTGATATTAAATGCTAGCTGAATATAAAATTTACTACCAAATTTAAGGTTAATTTAATTTAATCCTCAATTAAACCATAGGATTCAATGGTTTAACCCTGCAGCAAGGAGATAAGTGGTTCTCTTTTTAAAACTCTGTTTGTGCAACTGTTTTCACTCCACACCTTTTGGCTTCTCCTAGCTCTCAGGACAAGGAAGAGAATTGAGGTTAGCCACAGTGCAAAAGGGTCCTGCTCTCAGCCTGCCAAGGGAAGGAAACCATCCTTGGAAGAACGATAAATCCAAGCTGGTTTAAAGTGGTGCCAAGACACTGTAGATTTCTACTTGGGAACACCCTGTGAGTGTTTATTGAGAGGTCTGCAGCATCTCACCAATCAGGCCTGGAGAGTCTACACCTGCAGGAACCCTTCCAGAGTGTTACTTACCCTGGGCATGCAGCTGGCATAGTTTTCCTCCCAGTCCTTGTACAAGGACTAGGTGGTAAGGGATAATAACAAGCAGCCCTGTTCTAGAAAAAGCAAATATTCCAACTGCAAAATGGGGCTTATTTCTCTGGAGAGAATGAATTGAGTTCACTTAATCTTCTGCAATGAGGTTCTCTGGAGAACTATCCTTAATAAGTCAGGAAGAATGTGATGAAGTGGCCCTAACAGGATGAGGCAGGGAAAACTAGTGGGGAAAGATAATTTTCATTCTTCAATGTTCAAAAGGCAAATTCTCTCCACTGTTGACATTTCAGATTTTCATCTTTCTGGCCATCACAAATACAGGTGGGGAAGTGAAAGTGGGGGATGCTTGAGAGGAAAACAGTGTGGGGAAGAGGGGGGAAAGGAGGGGGAGATGAGGATAAATGGGATAAAACTCAAAATAAAAGCTAGGTTTGATGACTAAACAATTTAAACAATACTTAAATCTATCTGTTAAAAACAAGCCAAATAACAAATTACAAAAACTATGAAATAAATGATACCCATTTCGATATTAGATTTGAGAAGGAAATCACAAAAGTTTTTTGTAAAAAACTTTTGGAAAAAAGGAAATTACAAAAGTTTTTTGTAAAAAACTGAAAATAGCAAGACAAATAAAGTAAGGTGAGAGCTAAATACCCCAAATTGAGAGTAAGCGTTGATAAAAGCAGAATAAAATAAAACTTTTATCAATTTTGTAATAGGCTGAGGGCCAGTGAAATAAGAGGTGAAAGCTTTGAAATGGAAAGCTATATAATGAAGATGGAGGTAAAACCCAAATAATAAAAAGAAAAAAACCTGAAGGTAAATGTAACTTAAGAAGTGAAACTAAGTCAGGAAAAGGGGGAACTTGTGAAGATAAAAACTCAGCACAACACCAGCTACCTGGCGGCCAAGTACAGGTCCGGGAAACTAGGAATGAGGAAGTCCCTTGGGAAGCTAGGCTTTCCTCAGAAAAGAATTTCCCCCAGGCACATCCTGGGTATGGTTTTTAATCAGTCACTAGATTTATGCATACCTCCATTCACCTGTCCCACAAATACTTACTGTGCCAAGACCTGAGAATTCAGTGGTGTGAATCAAAACTGAGAACTTTGTCCTCATGAAGTTTATGGTCTAGTAGCAGTATATTGTGGTGGGAGGGAACACAGACATTACACAAGTGATTACAGAGGAAAATTATTAATAATTATGCAAGCTGTGATGAAAGTTACGAAGAAACAGTCCAGAGTAGTATGGAGGTGACTGAGCATGCACAAGTTGGTGCTGGACGGCACGCGTGCTGGGGGTGTCCAGGAGATACACAGGTGGGTGGCTATCAGAGAAGTCTCTGCAAACATTTTTGACCTGAGATCTGAAAGGTATAGTAGGAATTAACTGAGGCAAAACAGGAATGAAGGCGGTCAACATATGTCAAGGTCCTGAAACAGAAAGGCCTGTTTAGCTAGGGTGACCAGACGTCCCGCTTTTCAACAATTTGTCCCGCGTCCTGCAGTGTTTTAAAAAACTCCCGATTTTTGGAAAGAACGCACGAATGGGCAGGAGAACAAGGGAATATACGATTTTCGGCTGCCATGTGGCTATTTCGCCAGAATATGAGTTTTATATTATTTTTGCTAATTTTATAATGCTAAACTGTAATAAGAACAAATAACTGCTGAGAAGTGATTATCGAGAAGTGATTATCCAGTGCTTATCAAAGTTTGCGTTGTTGTCAGGCCCTGCCCTGCCCCGTCCCCTGCACCTCCCCCACCCCCCCCTGGCCCCGCCCCCCGGCCATGTTGTCCTGCCTTACCGATGTTAAAATCTGGTCACCTTAGTTTAGCATGCGTTTGGGGAACTACAAGAAGGCTGTGGCAGGGACAGAGCCAGTGAGGGAGAAGTGTGTGGCGTGGTTAAGAGGAGGGTAGCAGCCATTTTAAGAATGTTGGTCTTTATTGTAAGAATAAAAAACAGCCATCCTGGCACTTAAATCAACTAAAAAGTGTTTCATCCATTTGTTTACTTTTCAGGGTTGAGTGGGGAGCCCCCTTCCTTTGGGGCAGGGACTACATCAGCCTTGAGCATCGTATTCCCAGCACCTATACAATGGAAAATCAGTAAATATTCTGGATGAATTAATAGCAGGTAATTTTGGCAGGGCCTCTACCAAAGTCCAAGTCATCTCCCAAACCTGTGCTTCTTCCAGGATTCCATGGTTTGCTTGGAATCCCATCTGCTCGTGAAAATGGTAGACGTGAGCTGTTTCTTTCGGTGCTTCCATCATTCTTAATATAGTAACTCAGCTTCTGAAGCACTGGTTACTTCTGAAAATTTCACAGATTACTAATGAGTAATGACAACCTTTCATGATGGTAGATGGGTGTCACTGTCCATTATTGGTGACAAACTGCACAAGGGGAGAAGGAGTTTATTCTTGTATATCCATGAGCCTTGGCATCCCTTTCCTGAAGAATTAACACTTGCAGTGACAGAATTGCTTTCCCACCAACAATTTCACAAGTCTCAGAGAAATCTTGGCAACACTTGCCTTCTTGCTAAGTTTTTCTCCTGAGCAGGAGCACACCTAGTGACTTGGACGCCTACCACAGATCAGTTTTCACACCCTCCTCTCCTGTTGTATAAGACAAGGTTATTTTTAGTAATAGTCATGTAATAATCAGAAGTGTTAATTTTTCTCCAGTTTTGAAACAATTAGCACTGCTAGAAGAATACATTTCAGTTTTAAAAATACTATTTTAGATTCAGTAAATGATGTCATGCATTGAACTAAAATTTGCACTTATCAAACCAAAATATTACCCTTTTCGTTTTGCACTCTTCATCACTGTTTGAAATTTTTGATTCAAATAAAAAACTCAGAGTGGTCGCAGAGAATGTCAGAAGTGAAGGAAGTCAGATTCTGGGTTTCCACTGTTGGTTTATTTTGGGGTTTTAGGTTGCTTTACTTTCATTGTCTGTAAAGTCAGTACTCTATTATTGTTTATTCCTTGTTTATTCCTTTTTTCCCCTAGAAATCTTATTTTTGTAATCAAAAATAAAGTAAGTAAAAAAGACATTGCTGATCGCCACAGCCTGACTGGCATTCTGCCAGGTGGCATACACAGTCCAGCTTCTTCCTCTGGCTCCAGTCATCTACCACACCTGTTACTACACACAGTATCTACGCATGTATATGCACGTATATACACTCTGACAGGTGAATCTTTATTTTGTTGTTTCTTTATAACATTTGTTTATAACAAATGTTTGTTGCTAACAAACAAATCATAGTTTGTTGAGCAGGGATTATTCCCCCATTAGTAGCCAAGATAGGTCAAGTAAGTGAAAAGACTCACCCAAGTTGCTACAATTAGAAAGTGGTGGGACAGGAATGAATATGATTGTTCATGCTTATTTAAATGAGGAAATGATATAGTACTACAGGGATAGGAGACTCAAACTTCACCTTTCAGGAGCTTAAGTGATTCTGAACTGTCAGGAATGTCTGCCCAGGAGACTCTTTGTAGCTGCTCCTGTGGGGCAGGGGGAAGGGAGCCCAGGGGAGACGGGGGTCCAAAGATGGCAGCAGCTGTATAACTTTGAGTTCTCCCTATGAAATATAATGCTTATAAAAGGATAAGAATAAAATATGCTAATTTAAAACTTACATATATTTATTTAAACTCCACAGGAGGCACTGCAATTGTTTAAAATTTAGACCAGCCAAGTATTTTCTAGAGGAAGAGTATTTTATTACCGGCATTGTTTAGAATCACGGACACAAAATAATAAAGAACAGACCAACTTTTTGAATTTGTTATTCAAATTATCATCCTTAGTAAGTCCTCTACAGACATGTAACCCTTTACTCCCCATCCTAAGGGAGACTGCCCCAATCCAGGCCCTTGGATGTCCCACACCAAAGATGAGGGACAGCTAAAACAGCAAAGCCCCCTCAAAAACGCTACATGTTATTTAGGAAATCAAGCCCTCCTCTGACCTCCCCTCTGGGTTTTAAGAATAATTTCAAGAAATGAATTTTCAAATAACACACTTTGGAAAATAATGGAAAATCTCCAGTAAGCCTCTATTTAAAAAACCACTCTGATAAACATCCATATGTGCTCATTCACTCGTTTCTTCAAGACAAAACTCCTAAATGTGGACTTGCTGGGTCAACGCATGCACATTTTTTAAAGGCTTTCCATGCTTTTACTACATATCAGACTAACTTGTAATGCAATCACTATTTCCTGTCTCTAAAGTTTCCAGTGATGCTGCCATAGAAGCTGTGGGGGACTGGTGGGGAGGGTTCTCCCTTTTATTTTTTATTTGTAGATATTCGTGGGATACAAGTACAGTTTTGTTACTCTGATATGTTGTGCTGTGGTGAAGTTAGGGCCTTTGGGGCATCCATCCCTAACACAACACCACCCAGCAACCTCCCACTGTCCACCCCACTCCCACCCACCCACCATGATTTCTTTCTTTCTTTTTTTTTTTTTTTTAAAGACAATCTCACTCTGTCATCCTGGGTAGAGAGCCATGGCATCATCATAGCTCACAGCAACCTCAAACTCCTAGGCTCAAGTGGTCCTCCTGCCTCAGCCTCCTGAGTAGCTAGGACTACAGGTGCCCATGACAATACCTGGCTAGTTTTTCTATTTTTGGTAGAGTTGGTTTCACTCTTGCTCTGACTGATCTCAAACTCCTGAGCTGAAGAAATCCACCCATCTCCGCCTCCCAGAGTGCTAGGATTACAGGTGTGAGTGGTGGGGCCATTATTTTGTTGTTGTTTTTTTTCTTTTTTAAGTGCAGGATTTAGAGAGTGTCTGGACTCAGAAGTGGACAGAGAAGAGCTGTGGTCAGCAGGACAGACTCACTGGAGCCAGAGGAGGACCCCTGGGGTGCACCATGCTCACCTCACAATAACAGGCTCTTCCTCACTCCCCAATGCCTAGACTTTTCAGCTTTGCTTGACAAAATCCTAATTAGAGATTATATTCCTCAGAACATTCATCTGAAATTTCTACAATGAGCAAGGTAAATTTTGATTAGAGTTGGGTTTGGGTCATGAGGCACATGGGAGGGAGGGGTTTGAGTGGGCATCACACCAAGGAATTGGCCACAGGAAGACAGTGGACATTGAGGTGCAAGGAGGGGGTAATACTAGCCACCCAGAGAAGGAAAACAAGACCCAGCTCACCTGTTTAAAAATTGCTCAGAGCAAAAGTGTCTCTACCCTTTTGTTGTTGATTAACCAAATGACTCTACTCACAGGACTTCAATAAACTAGTACATGGATTAAAGAGTGCTTTCATGTGAACTTCAGGTTACATATATATTATAAAAAATATATATATATGTAATAAATATATAATTTACACAGAGTGCCCACATTTTAAGAGAGGAAAAAAAACTGTATTAAAATTGTAATACTCAAGTCACATTTGACTTCTGTAATGACAAGGGATACAAGATGCAATACACAAGATAACACATGTTAATGGCACACATGGTGTGTTGAGTATGATGATTTTAATACAGTTTTTTTCCTAACTTACACATTCTTAAAATGTGTATACTTTCTTTCCTTTTTTTTTTTTTTTTTTTTGAGACGGAGCCTCAAGCTATTCCCCTGGGTAGAGTGCCATGGCATCTCGCTCACAGCAACCTCCAACTCCTGGGCTCAAGCAAGTCTCCTGCCTCAGCCTCCCAAGTAGCTGAGACTACAGGCGCCAGCCACAACGCCTGGCCATTTTTTTTTTTTTTTGGTTGCAGCCATCATTGTTGTTTGGCGGGCCCGGGCTGGGGATTCGAACCTGCCACCTTAGGTGTATGTGACTGGCGCCTTAGCCGCATGAGCCACAGGCACCGAGCCTTTTTTTCTTTCCTTTTTGAGATAAAGTCTCACTCTGTCATCCAGTCTAGAGTGCCATGGTGTCAGCCTCATTCATGTCAACCTCAAACTCCTGGCCAAAGTCAATCTCTTGCCTCAGCCTCCCAAACAGCTGGGATTATAGGCTCTCACCTGATGCCTGGCTAACTTTTTTTAATTTTTAGTAGAGGTGAGATTTCATTCTTGTTCATATTGATCTCAAACTACTGAGTTGAAGCAATTGTCCCTCTTTGGCCTCCCAGAGTGCTAGGATTATAGGCAGGAGCCACTGCACGCAGCCAAATGTATATACTTATTCTGGCACTCCCTACATAAATGTAAAAGGTATTAATTTCTGCTTATATACATATAAGACCTGTGAACTTCAGTTACATATATATTTATGTAATAATTACATGGGACATATAAGTTCTATGTAGCCAGTTTTTTTGTTTGTTTGTTTGTTTGTTTTTTGAGACAGAGCCTCAAGCTGTTGCCCTGGGCAGGGTGCTGTGGCATCACAGCTCACAGCAACCTCCAACTCCTGGGCTCAAGCGAGTCCCCTGCCTCCGCCTCCCAAGTAGCTGAGACCACAGGCGCCCGCCACAATGCCCGGCTATTTTTTGGTTGCAGCCATCATTGTTGTTTGGCGGGCCTGGGCTGGATTCGAACCCGCCAGCTCAGTTGTACGTGGCTGGCACCTTAGCTGCTTGAGGCACAGGTGCTGAGCCTATGTAGCCAGTTTTTAAACAAAAAAATAATTGAAAAAATTGAATTGCCTCATAGTATAAGCCTTGTTGCAAAGGGCATGGGACAGGGAAGTCGTTAACTGTGGGCATCAGTGCAATGTATCATCTACCTAGTAGTCTGGAATTCTTTAGTATTGCTATCCAGAATAAATATGGGATTCTGTTGCTAAGGGGACGGGGACATCGTACCCTAGGGCTATCAATTAGTGATATTGTCACATCCACTTCTGATGTGGTGAGAACTTAAACCATTTGCCTCTGGGACAAGCAGAGCTGCTCTATATGAAGCTCGACATCTCACCAGTGGTGTGTGCTTGGCTGACTTATTTCATTTTCCAAGCTTGGTTTCCTCCCATGCAAACAGAAAGCATAACAGTGCTGAGCTTTTAGGTTTGTGGTGAGAATTAAATGAGACATAGGCAGGTAGCTGGGGCCTGGCCCACAGTAGGGACGCAGGCAATTTTGGTGGTTATCCCATTTGCATCCTGGCTGAGATTGTGGTGTTTACTTTTTTCCCATATACGGAGGCTGGTGGGTTCGAACCCGGCCCCGGCCAAACTGCAACAAAAAAATAGCTGGGCGTTGTGGCCGGCACCTGTAGTCCTGGCTACTCAGGAGGCTGAGGCAAGAGAATCACCTAAGCCCAGGAGTTGGAGGTTGCTGTGAGCTGTGTGACACCACGGCACACTACTGAGGGTAATAAAGTGAGACTCTGTCTCTAACAAAAAAAAAAAAAAGAAGTAGCAGGTGGAATGCCTGACAAAGGTGGCTGGGCGGCCAATATCGCAGCTGGCTTGGTGTCAGGAGACACACCTTTGTTTATAACTAAGCCTCTCAGGTATCTGAGTTCCTCAAGCCTTACCCCAGGCTGTAGGGCCACAGCAAGGAGGAACTTACAGAGGCCACGTGGCTTTGTAACAAGTCATCTACCTCCTAGGTCTACTCTGACTTGAGATCCCAGTACTAGCAATATCCCTGAGTCCTAGTTTTATTCCTCTTACTTTAAACTCTCCTAATATTCCAGCTCTTCTTCTGAGATTGAGTCCTGTCTTATTCTGACCAGTACCCATTCCCTAGATTGGGGCTGAGATCCTACTTCTGACTGCTGCTGTGTGGCTGGGACCTTGGAAATTCATGTCAGAATTTCCTAGTGCCACCAATAGTTTGCCACAGACTCTGTGTCATTCTCCTCTTCCTCATATCCTGAATCCCCACATCTTGCTGCCCAGTTTGGGTGACCGTCTATCACCTGTCCCTTTATCAGTCTCACCAGTGATGCGCTTACCCAGCCTGGCTGAGAGCCCATTCCCATTTGGTTTGACACCACTTCTGGACCAGGGGGACTTGTAAGTCCTGGTCTCTCTAGAATTTTCTTGTCAGTATCTACCAAATTTTAATTTTGCCATGGGCTCCTGCCTAAGCCTCTATTGAACTAGAAGACTGAATAAATGCCAGAACCAAGAAACTAGAAACTGAGTTACCTGTAGGGACCCAGTGGCAATGTAGGTCTGGGTCTGGGACATAGCAAACTAGATTTTCATCAACACGCAGTCCTGGTGGTTACTGTTATGCCAGACCATGGGCCCCTCATTGCTAAGTCTCCAGTTTTCCAAAAGAAGCTAGAAAATCAAGTGCATGTGTGTGTGTGTGGGGGGGGGCACAGAAAGAGAGAGACAGAAAGAGAAACAGGCAGAGAAATCTGGTTTTTCAATGTTTACAATTAATTCATGTTCTAACCAAGAATGTGCAGGCCAGCTTTGGCGTGGAAGAACTTCAGAATAACCTCTCTGTGCCGCAAGTCCTCTTTTGTGAAAGGTGAATGCTTTTCAGTGTAAAGCCCAGGGTCACTTTCAGTTCCAGCATCCTTGTGAAGCAGTGAAGAGAGAACTTAGGGCAGGAATAGGTGGGTCACGAACTATTTCCTGTCTTTTAAGAGACTTTTTTTTTTTTTGAGTCTCACTTTGTTGCCCGTGGTAGAGTGCCATGGTGTCACAGCTCATAGCAACCTCAAACTCTTGGGCTTAAGTGATTCTCTTGCCTCAGCCTCCCAAGTAGCTGGGACTACAGGCGCCCACCATTTTTGGTTGTAGTTGTTTGGCAGGCCTGGGCTGGATTCGAACCTACCAGCTCCAGTGTATGAGGCTGGCACCCTAGCTGCTGAGCTACAGCAGCCGAGCCTATTTCCTATCTTTTAAGCATGATTTTTTTTTTTTTTTGTAACAGAGTCTTGCTCTATTGTCCAGGCTAGAGTAGAGTGGTATCAGCACAGCTCACAGCAACCTCCAATCCCTGGGCTCAAGTGATCCTCTTGCCTCAGCCTCCCAAGTAGCTGGAATTACAGGTATGCACCCCCATACCCAGCTAATTTTTCTATTTTTTAGTAGAGACAGATCTTGCTCTTGCTCAAGCTGGTTCTAAACTCCTAGCCTCAAGCAATCCTCCTACCTCAGCCTCCTAAAGTGCTAGGGCTTTAAGTGTGAGCCACCATGCTCGGCGTTAAGTATGATTTTAAAAGTTGTTTTAACATGGGAGAAGAAAGAGAAACTGGGCATGGGAGACCAGGTGATCCTGTCAGCTCCCTCATTCCTCAGCCGCCCTGATTAGCTGTGGCCCTCTGTGGCTTCCCAGAGTCGGTGCTGTTTGGAAGATGGGTAATATCCTGCCATACCAGGCCCGTCTCACCTCCCCTCTCTATCTGTTCTCCTTACAGTTCCTGAATGCCTCAGTAGGGTTTCCAGAAGGCAGTTTTTTTTTTTTTTTTTGAGACAGAGCCTCAAGCTGTCCCCCTGGGTAGAGTGCCATGGCATTACAGCTCACAGCAACCTCCAACTCCTGGGCTCAAGCGAGTCTCCTGCCTCAGCCTCCCAAGTAGCTGGGACCACAGG